>BJCM01081349.1:0-30550 GCA_018326385.1 Flaveria bidentis | reverse complement strand
AATTTACCCAAGTCCAAACTCATCTACTTTCACCTTTCTCAAATGGCACTTAACCCTCAGCACAATCAAGTTGCATTTCTTGATTCTTCAAGAGATGCTGACTTCTCTGTTATCATTTCTTTTCTTACCCAATCATCTTATTACACTGCCCCGACTGTTAACCCTACCGTGTATTCAAATCATATGACTGAATTTTGGGGAAAATGGCTAGATTGAAACCCTAAATGGAGTTCGGGTAATAAGATCGAGTATTTATGGCTAGGAGTTGGTCATTACTGAACAACTCATCAGGGAACATCTCGAGCTTCATGATTAGGGTGCAGCACAGAGTTCCCCAAAGAAGATTTGGACAACACCTACATTCTAATGGGTTATGGTGGAGATGTTAGCAGGTCTATAGTCTACAAATTCAACTTTTCATACAACTGGAAGTTGCTGCTGCATGTCGTTCTTCATTGTCTGTCCAACAAATCTAGGGGATGGGATCGAATCCTATATGAGCTAGGGTGCCTAGTTCATGAAATGGTGAGAAGCCTTCGCTTTAACTACTCCAGATTTATGTTGACCAATCATATGGGAAACCTCTAATGGGAAACATTCTTCATGTATCCTAGGTTTCTCCAGCATATAATCAACTGTAAGTTGGAACAGAGTCAGCTTGTCTATGCAGCTGCTCTGACTATCCCTCAAATGAGGCCGATCATCTTCAAGATTTTGAAGAAAGTGTACACCAATTTCACCAGAAGAAACACTGCTCTGTTTCGAGGTATGATAGAGCAAATAGCTCCTTGTGACATTCTTGTTAACCCTACAGGTGATGAACCCACACCAGCAACTGGCCTCACATTGCCAAATCTACCTTCTCACCCCATCACCATCACATATCAATAACACCCCAAATGAACCCTTGTTCAATCTTCTCTGATTGAATAAGCTCCTCCTGTTCAATCCAAAAAGGCTTGAGTTGAACAATGGGCTCCCACTCAGTCTGGGGTCTTACCATCCGCCACCATTATTCTTAATATGGGCTTTGAGTCTCCTCAGTCTCAAACCCATGAGCCCATCACCCAAGCTGAAAGCCCTCAGAGTGAGTATCTATACTCCTCTGAGCAGCCACAAAGGGACAGCCTCACCATAGGCTTAATGCCTGTAGACATTATTCAAGGTCCCGAGTCATTAGGTTTAACCTCTCTATCCTTTACTGACCTTCTTTTCAAAACTGATGAAGAGATTACATCTTTTCATTGCAATGAAGTTGATCTACAACACTCTCTCAAAGATCAACAGAGCCTAGAGAGGCCTCTTATCTCTAGCCCCTATTAGCTAGCCTTTACTGAGGTGTGTTCTACCGATGTGGAGGGGACTCATGCAGATTCAGCTGCCACTACAAAAGGTGCCTCAATGGACCTTCCGAATAGTCGTAACATTTCTGAGTCTGAATTTGCGGCAACAATGCCTTTTGATAACTTAAAAGAGACATCATTAAGCAAGGGAAACTAGGGTGCCAAGAAAGCACATCTGGTCATGAGGATGAACATACCATGTATGTTACCTCATCTCCCTATGATTCTTGAAAAAAAGATGAGGGAAAACTGCAACTCACCATTCAAGACCTGCTTTCTAAAGTCTCAAACCTTGAATCCAAGGTTAGGACTTTAGAGGATAGGTCCGCCACTCAGCAACTCGAGATTGACAGTCTCAAGGCTCAACTAGCTGAGAAATAGATTGAGAGATCTGTTAGGCATGTACCCATTTAGGTCTCCTTGACCTCTTCCTCCAGCTCATCTACGCCTCAAGACGATGCTACCAAAAATGGGAGAGTGTTCAGAGACAAACAACTGAGGAACCACTGACCCAAACTCAACTTGCAGATATTTGGCTCCCATTGCAACTATCTTCCTAGAGCCATCCCAAGTTCTACTACAAATAGACCTAAGGATGCTTAGAGATCTCTATAGGCTCTTTTCCAAGTTTCTATTGAGATCTTCTCTAGATCTGTCTAGCCCTGATGCGGCTATGATGAACATTGGAGCTGAGGAGCTTTAGTGGTTAAGTGCTCCTTCTACCACTATAGAAAAAGTTTGTCAACCTAAGGTTCAAATAGAACCTGATATTCAATTTGAATGGGAAATGAGGACTGATGGGCCAATGACCGAAACAGTTGGGACAGATACTGTACTCCCTCAAACTTCCGAAGCTGAAGTCAAAGCCTTGGAAGAACAAGATGAGTCTTCCAAAGCTGAAATGGAAGTTGCAGAACGATTGTTCTCCTTGTCCGAGGATCTAATATTACAAATGCAATTCTAGAGCTGGCATCTGAGGTGAATAGTAAGGACTTTCTCAAACAACCTCTAGCTTAGACACATTCACTACCTCTATCTCAATCTGAACCCTCTATTCAAGAACCACCAAAGTCAAGTACTTCCAAAGATGTTAATGGAAAGAAGAAAATGACAGCGGAAGAGCTTCAGGAGGAGGAGAGGATTGAGAAGCTTACAAGAAAAGGTAGACTTCTAACTGAGAAACTGTTAGTTGCTAGTTCCAAAGTAGTTGCAGCCAACCAGGAAGAAGTCAACAACGAAAAAAGGGTAGACATTATCGACAGGTTCATCAAGCTTGGAGCTGCCAATGAAGACATACTCCTACTACCATTAGAGGAGTTATTAGAGCTAGAAAAGGAAATCAGGCTGCAGACTGAACAAAAGGAGGAAGCACCATAGTTGGCCTTAGAGGAGGAAAGAGAAAGAGAAAAGAGGGAAACTGATCTGCAGCTCCGAAGGGAAAGGATATCTTTCCTAACCTCCAAAGGTTTCTCTACTCAAGAACTATCTCTACATGATAATGATTGGATCCTATGGCTCTTCAACAAAGAGCAGGATCAACTGGAGAAAGAAAGAAAAGAGTTGCAAGAGAGAAGTTGAGGGAGAAGAAGAAGAAAGAAGAAGAAGCTGGGGTCACTATGACCAAGAAGATAGGTGAGAAAGCCTGGATGAAAGACTATCTCCAGGCTCACGGCTTCTCTAGTAAGCAGGTGGGACCTATGTCTGAAAAGACACTTCAACGAATTGTCAGCGAAATCAAGGCTGACATTCGTATGGGAAAAAGGGAAAAACTGACTTATGTTGATGGATCTTCATGTTCCTTCACAAGAGATCAATTTCTTGATCTACCCAGAGAAACACTATACCGTGCTACTACACTTCTTGGTCTCAACTCTTACTCCTTAAGTGATGAAGAGAAGAAGCTGAGAAGAAAGCTGGTGACTCTACTAGTTACAAAGAAAGAGGAAAGATTCCTAGTTAGCCTTTTGTGCCTACAAAGAAAATCATCCAGTGGAGGTTCGATGAAGCCTCTCACAACTTCGTTGTGGATAGAGAGAATGGAGAAAGCAACAGGTTGAATGCCTCCTCTCTGCTACACTTTAGCAGTTTTGACATTGCTAAGTTAGCAGAGAAACCATTCTCCAATCGCTCTAACTCCGAAATTACTACTCACATCATAAGTCACCTTAGCAACCTTCATCTTGTTGAGCTAACCGCAAGATCAAAGATTGAAGAGGATTTGAAACTGAGAGAGAAGTAAGACAAGGAAAGGTCAACCACCAAAGGCCTAGCCTTTCTACACATGGTGTAAGGCCCTAAATTGGAACCAACAGTTAGAAAGGAGTATGACTACAACTCCCATCAACTAACTCTTTTCAGAGGGACCTAACAGAGGGTGCATATCATTCAGGGTAACATACTAGATTTATTGTCAACTAATGATTTGTACAAGCTTCTCAACACGACTTCTGGGAAGAACAAAGAAACAGATAAATATCTGTTTTCCCTGGTGCTGAAAGTTTTGAGGAGCAGGAACAAGTGAGTTTTTGGTAGCATCAGCCTAGGGGGAGTTTGTTGGGTCAGGAAGAAGGCTGGTGCAACTAAACCAAATCGCTTAGACTATTTTGGTGCATCTAATAAAAGACTTCTAAAGCCAAGTATGAAACTTCCGAAGGAAATAGAGTTCTTCCGAAGACAAAGTGCAAAATAAACCTTTGAAGACAAAGTGTTCACTTCGAAGATCAAGTCTTAGATGAAAAGATCAAAAGTGAACTTCCGAAGTATGAAGAATAGAAGAAGTGCATCAAGCCTCGGCAGAAGTAGCCTCTTCCAAAGTATAATTGGCTTCGGAAGAACTTGTTCTTCCAAAGCCAACTACCCTTCAGAAAACACTACTATGAACTAGTGGATATAAGTATGGTGTCTCTGACACTATGTTGCAAACCTCTGAGATACTGCATTGCGTTTTCTCAAAAGCCATGTAGTTGACCGTACTTTATTCCACTGTTCATCTTTATTAGTTAGTATAGTTGGTAACTTTAGTTGGTGACAAAATAGTACCCATGTCATGACTACCATATCTTAGATAAGACATTATCTATGATACCTTAAACTATAGCTTTGTTGTATTTGTTTTAGTTAGAGGATTCCAACTAGTATCAAAGTATATCCGTCTGTAGGTAGTGTTTTATATATAGTTTCTTATTGTAACTCATACAATATGCTTGTAAGAGTCTTGTAATACCTTGAATTGAGAAGCAATATATGCAAGTACGTTGAAAACTATCTCTTTGTGTTCTTTGTTACTTATTATATTATTATCAACTCTTAGAAGAGACTATACTTCATCTGATCTAAGTGTAGTATAAGTGAGTTTGAGAGAAAAACCAAGTGTTAAGTGACAAAAACGTTCCTGCAGCTATGATCTTGTTTTGATGCTTAGAATGTAAGATATAAGCTCAAAACATGTTAGTTTGATGATTGGGACAAATTATGATGATTGATTGTAGGTTTTGACTGCCCATGCACCTAAACAGTGGCTCATGCGCCCAACGGTATAAACTGCCTAAGTGTTCCCATACGCCCAAAACCTTATGCACCCAAATAGTGTTCATGCACTTAGAATTAGGTTGAATTTGGCTAAGTATCCAGACGTCTAGAAAGCCCATGCGCCTGCATAATGCCCATGCGCCTAGAATTTGCCCAGAATGACTAAGTGTTGCCCATGCACCTAAATAGTACCCATGCGCCTGAATAGTGCCCATGCGCCTAAAACTTAGAATATTTATCTGAATTTTGGGGAAAATATAAAGTGTAGGCTTTGACTTGGGAGGATCCAGGGGGATATGTAAGTTGTCTTTTTGAAGTCATAGTTGACGTGATGGGTGATGTATGATGTGACTTGCATGATGAAGATGTATCATGATTATGTATGATATGTTCCTTATTGCGTATGATGACATGACTTTATGTGGTGTGATTATGTTAATGAACGTAAAGTATTATTTTAACAAAGTGAAAGATTTAAGATAATAAAAGTGCACCATAATGAACGAATGAAAAGTCTTGCAAGCAAATAAAAGGAGGTTCACAACTCATTGAGAGTTGTTAGCTCAACATTGTGTTTACAGTGTGCGATTTTGGCTAACTCATAAGGTTTCATACACACAATAGGAGTTAGTTTTGGTGACTGCTCCAATATGTGTGATTTGGTAATTATTCTGTGTTATGTAGCGTGCGATTTTGGCTAACCCATAAGAGTTCACACACATAGGGGGAGTTATTCTATGTGACTACTCTATATGTGCGATATAGGGTCCTTGTCGCTTAACCCTAGATGATATAGCTTTGTGCTCAAGAGGGGGGTTAAGTACATGATAGGACCTAGATAGAAGTGAAAAGATAACAAAAGTATGAAAAGTGCGATAAGTACGAAATGTGCGAAATGTGCGATATGTACGAAACGAATGATGAAAGAATATAATAACTATTACCTTGATGTAAGTATGATCTGTGATCACGTGCGATAGTAAATAAAATGTTTAATGAATGAAAGGTAATATAAAGTTTTGTAAAACTAGAACTCACTCAGCAATGCTGACTTTTATGTGTTTTCAGTTGACAGCTAATGGTTGCTAAGGATGGCACGAGAGGCTACTTGGATCATTTTGGATGGCATCCATTTTATGATACGATAATGTTTTTGAATTGTAATGCAAATTAACGATATTTTGTAATGAACATTGTATTATTTTGAAAAAGTGTTTATAATGAAATGGTTGTTAAAATGTTTTCGCTGCAATGTTTTATTAGAGTTAATGTAAATACATGTTTTATATGCGATGATGGACCAACTGTGAGTGTCCCGGGAACGGGGCCTTACAAGTTGGTATCAGTACCAAAGTTTAAGTGAAACGAGTATATTTTCCAAAGAAACCTAAACTTAAACTGAAAATGGGACAGATAGGGAAGGGGTGCCCATCCGAGTAGTTGCGTGTCATCATGTAGTTTCTTAATGTTAACCGGTATTATGTGTGCATGTTGTTTGATCTGTGTGCTTTTAGTAGATTTAGATACTAATGTAGTGAGGATAGGAAATGCTTGGGGTATGAAGAGTAAAGTAAGTGGCTAATCACAACTAGCCACTATAATTAGGGACTTACTATACTTGACATAAACTGAGCTATTCCCTTGAATGACCGTGTTAGTGTTTGAATATTATAGCATGTTAGAAGATGGCTAGCAGTTGATCTTCTAAGGCTTCACGTGGCGGAGGTAATTGTGGACGTGGTGCTGAACCACATGCCACAAGAGTAAGGCCTAGAGCTAAAGAGGTGGTTCATGAAGAACTCGAAACCCCTCGTCCGGAGGATGGGGACGAGAGTGCTAACTTGAGAGCCTTAATGAAGAAGGCTGTTGTTGAGGAAGTGCATCAAGTCATGTAGACGATCCTACCGTCTGTGGTGACCGTAGTAATAAAGGTTGTACGGGAAGGAGAAACAAGGGAAAGGAATAGGTCTTCGGGAGGGCGGGAGCGACCAGAGACTAAGACGGCTTTCTCCGAGGACGAGGAGGAGGAAGAAGAGCCTACACCAGAGGCGGAATGAGGCTATAACTACGGGGCATTTAAAAGATGCAAGCCCCCGACTTTTGATGGTAATGGCACTACTGCGGCTGCTCACCAGTGGGTGAGAGAGATGGAGGTTGTACTTGACATTAGCAAGTGTCGGGAAGACTAGAAGGTAAAGTTCACTACCCACTCATTTGTGTACTCGGTTCTGTGTTGGTGGGACAATATTGTCCAAGCCGAGAGTAGTCGGGCGATAGGAAGAATGAGGTGGCCAGAGTTGAAGAAGCTAGTGATTGAGGAGTTTTGTCCTCACCGAGAGATGGACAAGGTTAAGAGGGAGTTCCTGCAGCCGGAGGCGGGAACAATGACCCATTAGCAATACACCATGAAGTTTAATGAGATGGCACGGCTGGTTGTAAAGAAAAACGACGGAAGTATGCGAATGTGCATCAACTATCGAGAGTTGAACAAGTTGACGGTGAAGAATCGGTAACCTTTACCAAGGATTGATGACTTATTTGACCAGCTCCATGGTGCCAGTTGGTTCTCGAGGATAGATCTACGATCTGGCTACCATCCATTGAAGGTGAAGTAACAAGACATTCGTATGACAACTTTCTGTACGCGTTATGGACACTACGAATTCCTCGTTATGTCTTTTGGTCTAACTAATGCGCCATCTGCCTTTATGGATTTGATGATTCGAGTGTGTCGGCCGATGTTGGATAGATCAGGTGACACCTCTGTCATGAAAGATTAAGAGGTATATCCAGGCTTGCCCACGGATATCCGTTGGCATATGATCGCTGCTCGACTGAGCACATTTAGGTCGACGGTTGATTTGGCAGGAAGGTTGTATGACGAGTGAGAGGTGGTGGTGGCTGAGGTGAGCAAGAAAGGTGGTGGTGACCAAAACTAGAATGAGAAACAGTTTGGACATGGCGGAGCTGCTTCAAACAAAAAGGTGGCGAAGGTGGGTGACCAGCGTGTGATCACGTTTGGTGCAGGATCAAAGAGATGTGGTAAATGTGGAAAGGAGCACTGGGGGAGTGCAAATAGGGATCAAACATCCGTTTCAAATGTGGGAAGCCTGGTCATATGGCTAGAGATTGTGGAGTTATATGGTGTTATAACTATGGGGAAAATGGTCATCTAAGCAGGGATGGCACGAAGTGAAGGGCTGAAAGTTGGGGAGCGAAGAAGGCTGGAGGAGAAGGGCAGAGGGCGAATGCCAGAGCATTCACGATGATGCATGAAGAGGCTAGGACGGACCCCGATGTTGTATCAGGTACGTTTCTAGTAAACCAAACTTTATCTTTTGTGTTATTTGATTCTGGTGCTAGTAAAAGTTTCATTTCTGCTGCCTTTTGTGCTAAGTTCCCTATTAGGAGTAGAAGTATTACTAAGCCCTTTGATGTAGAAACTGCCATAAGGAAGTCTATCATGAATTTTGAAATGATAGAAGGTTGTGATATAGAATTAGTAGGTCACAAGTTTCCAGTTAGGCCATTCGTGATGACCTTAAGCGGGTTCGATGTCATCCTAGGAATGGATTGGTTAGAGGACTATGAGGCAAACATTATGTGTAGCAAGAAGATGATTCGATTGACAGCGCCTGATGGGAGTTTGGTGACAGTTTATGGTGATCGATTCATGACGATCCCGAAAGTGATTTCGATGGAGGTGGAGGGAAAGTGCATTAGGTGTGAATTTAGTGCCTACTTGGCCTACATAAAGGATGTGAATACGCCAATACTACAACTATCCGATGTACCAGTTGTGTGTGACCTTTTGGACGTGTTTCCTGAAAACTTACCAGGTGTACCACCGGACTGTGAGATCGAGTTTCAGATTGATTTGATATCGGGTGCCCAACCTATTGCTAAGGCTCCGTAACGGTTGGCTCCAACTGAGATGAAGGAGTTGATGGAGCAATTGCAAGAGCTGCTTGATTAGGGGGTTTATTAGACCGAGTATCTCTCCTTGGGGTGCTCCGGTCCTATTTGTGAAGAAGAAGGACGGTAGTATGTGGATGTGTATAGATTATCGTGAGCTGAATAAGTTGATAGTGAAGAATCGGTACCCCTTACCGAGAATTGATGATCTATTTGATCAGCTCTAAGGTGCTAGTTGGTTCTCGAGGATAGACCTTTAATCTTGTTACCATCAGTTGAAGGTGAAGGAGCAGGATATTCTTAAAATAGCTTTTCGCACGTGGTATGGACATTACGAGTTTCTTGTTATGTCTTTTGGATTGACCAACGCGCCAACTGCTTTTATGGACTTGATGAATCAAGTGTGTTGGCCGATGTTAGATAAATAAGTGATTGTATTTATTGATGATATCCTGATTTATTTGAAGAGCGAGGAGGAGCATGCTGATCACATTCGAGAGGTGTTAGAGACGTTGAGAAAGGAGAAGTTGTATACTAAATTCTCCAAGTGCGCCATCTGGTTGCGCGAGGTTCAGTTTTTGGGTCACGTGGTGAATCCTAAAGGGATTATGGTAGACCTGACAAAGGTGGAGGCGGTGATGCAATGGAAGTCTCTAAATACCCTATCCGAGATTCATAGTTTCTTGGGTTTGCCGGGCTATTACAGAAGACTCACAAGATTTCTCTAAAATTGCTTTTCCGTTGACTAAGTTGACCCGGAAGGATGTAAAGTTTGTGTGGGGTCAAGCTCAAGAGAAGGCGGTTAAGGAGTTAAAGGCGAGGTTGACTCAAGCTCCAGTTCTGTCATTACCCGAAAGGTGCGATGATTTGGTGGTTTATTTAGATGCTTCCTACTCGGGGTTGGTATGTGTGTTGATGCAAAGGGGAAAGTTCATAGCCTACACATCTCGACAGTTGAAAGTTCATAAGGTTAATTATCTTACTCATGACTTGGAGCTAGCAGTTATGGTCTTCGCGTTAAAGATTTGGAAGCACTACCTGTATGGGATGAAGTGAACCATATTCAGTCACCCCAAGAGCTTGAAATTCTTCTTTGAGCAGAAGTACTTGAACAAGAGGCAGAGTAGATGGTTGGAGCTCATAAAAGATTATGCTTGCGAGATCCATTACCATCCGGGCAAAGCCAACATTATGGTAGATGCCCTTAGCCGAAAGCAGAGGCCCGAGCCAATTTGGGTGAAGGCTTACCAGTTAATTATGACCTCTGATGTGATGAAGCGGGTCAAAGATTTTCAAGATAAGGCATTAAAGGAAGATCATCTTAACTCTAAAAGAATGAGAGGTCTGGTCGCGGAGTTGGTGAAAACACACTCGGTGATAGAACCCGATTCGGATGAATATGGATTCCTCGTTAAGGGGATCTGTGTGGGAGGATTATAGATGAATCTCATAAGACTTGATACTCCATTTATCTTGGTGCTACAAAGATGTATCAAGATATGATGAAATATTATTGGTGGCCGGGTATGAAGTGTGACGTAGTGGAGTACGTGAGTAAGTGCCTTACTTGCTTGCAATTGAAGGTGAAACATCAGAAGCCATACGAGAAGATCCAACCTTAGGACATACCCGAGTGGAAGTGGGACCATATCCCCATGGACTTCATTACGAAGTTGTCGCGTACCGTGAAAGGGTATGATGCCATTTGGGTGATAGTTGATCATTTGACGAAGAGTTCTCACTTCCTAACGATCCTTGAGACGTATTCTTCTGAAATATTAGTGGATCTATTCATCAAGGAGATTGTAATTCATCATGGTGTATAGGTGTCTATCGTGTCAGATCGTGACACCCAATTTACATCCAAGTTTTGGAAGATATTTCATTATGCTATGGGGATGAGGTTACATATCAGCACGGCTTATAGTCCCCAAACAGATGGTCAGTCAGAAAGGACCATTCAAATTCCAGAAGATATGCTTTGGGCATGCGTTATTGATTTTGGAGGAAGTTGGGATGACCACTTACCGTTAGTTGAGTTCTTATATAACAATTGTTATAATGCCAGTATTGGTATGCCCCCTTATGAGATGTTATACGGAAGGAGATGTAGAACACCCTTCTGTTGGAGTGATATTGGTTAGAAAGAGTTGGGAAGTATAGAGGTGATCGAGGCTACGACAAAGATGCTCAAAAAAATCAAAGCCTTTGTGAAGGCAACCAAATATAGACAAAAGTCATATGCCGATAAACAACGTAGACCGATTGAGTTCTAGGTGGGTGATAGAGTTATGTTGAAAGTCTCACCTTAGAAGGGTATCATTCGGTTCAGAAAGAGGCTCAAGTTGAGCCCAAGGTACATAGGGCCTTTTCGAATCATTGCCCGAGTAGGGAGGAAGCCTATAGCTGGAACTACCAGATGAGTTAAGTGGAATTCACCCCACGTTCCATGTATCTCATTTGCGAAAGTGTTTTACTGACGAGGATATGTTTGTACCACAAGGAGATATCGAGGTGGGTGAACCACTTAATTATGTGGAGCACCTAGTGGCGATTATTGATCGTAAGGAGAAGAGGTTAAGGAATAAAGTGGTTCCTTGGTGCATGTATAGTGGAAGCACAGGAAGGGATCTGAGTCCATGTGGGAGACTAAAGAGAAGATGAGGAAACATTACCCATATTTGTTTGAGAAATAAAAGGTTTCAGGGACGAAACCTATATAAGGGGGTGGACATGTAACACCCGATTATTCTTTTGAAAGATATGAAAGAAAAGAGAGAATAAAAGTGAAGAAAAAGAAAAAAGAGCTATAGAAACCCAAATTGAGGGGTTAAAAGAGTCAAAATGACAAAAAGTTTGAAAGTTGGTGAATAAAGGTGGTATGGCCGCCTAAATCGTCATACCATACCTTTTCATTCGGATTTATTTATTGAGAGAGAAAGAAGAGCAGAACTCTTGGATATTTGGAGAAGAACCAGAAAAGATCGACTTCAAGGTAAAAATTCATGGTTTTGAGATGTTCTTTACTGGCCTTAGCCTCGGTTATATGCTTATGTGTTTGTGTGTTCGGGTGTGTGTTTTTGGTGGGTTTTAGGTGTTGAACTTGTAGCAAACGGGTTGTGAAGGAAGGTTTAACCAAGAGGCTTCTAAGGTGAGTTCTAGAACCCCTTTTTCCTTGTTTTAAACTGATTTGGGACTGAAAATCCATGTATGAAACTTTTATGTGTGTTTGTTTGCGGGTAGGGTGTGATTTTGGGTATTGATGATGTTATGATGATGTTATGTTCTTGTTTTGATGCTAAGAATGTAAGATATAAGCTTAGAACATGTTAGTTTGATGATTAGGACAAATTATCATGATTGATTGTAAGTGTTGACTACCTATGGGCCTAAATAGTGGCCAATGCGCCCAACGGTATAAATTGCCTAAGTGTTCCCATGCGCCCAAAACCTAATGCGCCCAAAACCTAATGCGCCCAAATAGTGTTCATGCACCCAAATAGTGTTCATGCGCCTAGAATTAGGTTGAATTTGCTTAAGTGTCCAGACGCCTAGAAAGCCCATGCACCTAGGCACTCAAGCGCCTGCATAGTGCCCATTCGCCTAGAATTTGCCTAAAATGACTAAGTGTTGCCCTTGTGCCTGAATAGTGCCCATGCGCCTAAGACATAGAATATGTTTCTGAATTTTAGGGAAAATGTAATGTGTAGGCTTTGACTTGGGAGGATCCCGGGGGATACGTAAGTTTACAATTTAAAGTCATAGATGATATGATAGGTGATGTATGATGTGACTTGCATGATGACGATGTATGATGATTATGTATGTTATGTATGATATGATCCTTATTACGTATGATGACGTGACTTTACGTGGTATGATTATGTTAATTAACGTAAAGTATTATCTTAACGAAGTGAAAGATTTAAGATAATGAAAGTGGAACATAATGAACGAATGAAAATTCTTGCAAGAAAATGAAAAGAGGTTCAAAACTCATTGAGAGTTGTTAGCTTAACTTTGTGTTTACAATGTGCGATTTTGGCTAACTCATAAGGGTTCATACACACAGTAGGAGTTAGTCTTGGTGACTGCTCCAATATGTGCGATTTGGTAATTACTGTGTATTATATAGCGTGCGATTTTGGCTAACCCATAAGAGTTCGCACACACAGGGGGAGTTAGTCTATGTGACTACTCTATATGTGCTATATAAGGTCCTTGTCGCTTAACCCTAGATAATATAGCTTTGTGCTCAAGAGGGGGGTTAAGTACATGATAGGACCTTGATAGTAGTGAAAAGATAATAAAAGTACGAAAAGTGCGATAAGTACTAAATGTGAGATATGTACGGAACGAACGATGAAAGAAGATAATAACTATTACCTTGATGTACGTATGATGTGTGATCACATGCGATAGTATAGAAAATGTTTAATGAATGAAAGGTAATATAAAGTTTTGTAAAACTAGAACTCACTCAACAACGCCTACTTTTATGTGTTTCCAGTTGGCAGGTAATGCTTGCTGAGGATGGCACAGACGACTACTTGGCTCATTTTGGATGGCATCCATTTTATGATATGATAACGTTTTTGCATTGTAATGCGAACGAACGATATTTTGTAATGAACGTTGTATTATTTTGCAAAAGTTTTTATAATGAAATGGTTTTTAAAATGTTTCTGTTGCATTGTTTTATTAGAGTTAATGTAAATACATGTTTTATATGTGATGATGGACCAGCTATGAGCGTCTCGGGAATGAGGCCTTACACTTGGATAGGATTTTAAGTGCCTTATGTGTTTATACTTGATTATGTGATTATATGCCTTATGTGCTTATGTGCCTAAATCATATTCTAAGGCATTATGTGCCTAAATCAAATGGTTTTCAAAATGAGCTTTGAATCGTTATTTGTGGTTTTCAAGGTGTTCTGTCTCGAGGTGTTCTGTCTATGTCCAATAACTTGAAACATGTAATGTTGGAAGAGCGTGATGCCTATGTCTCGAGGTGTTCTGTCTAGGCAAGGTATTCATATAAATCCAAATCAACCGATGGATCCATTTACTTTACCTGGGAACCCTTAGGGTGAGTGTCCACTTATAGGTACGGATGTCTTCTTTATGGTTATAGTTGACTTAATACTTTGATAAGTCAACGTATTTCTTTGGTTTGTAAACCGAACGTTACACTCAAAACATCTTGTTATTTTGAATCGTCTTATCATTGATGTTGTCTTCTTGTAACTTAAAACTCATTACCCAATTCTCATAACGACCCTTAATAATCTTTTTGAATGTCTTCCCCTCAAAACCACACTTAATCAGAAATATCATTTCAATAATACTCTTATTCTGAACTGAACCATTAATCTTAAGAAGCACGATTCTTGTATCAACTTTAAACTAATGTAAATTTGAAACCTCAATGACATAGTAAGCATGAATTAGTCATATAAGAACCATGCTTTAAGAAGCTCCTCTAGATTTGTATTTCATCCATAAATGTCTTAAACATATTTCTCGTGTTCATCAAGCTGACACTTGTATTGATCAAAAACTTGGGGCTATACTCGTGAGAAAGCCTTCTTAATCATCTTGAACCATTTGAAATAAAAAAGTTTAATAATATGATCTTATACACTTTGTTAAGAACACATGAAATCTCGAATCATGAAATTAAACAAACTTAAGCATAGCAAAACATCATCATTAAACTTATTAAGCTTCCAATAGTTCACTTGTGAATGTGAAATGAAATCCAACTCTCCTCATATCCTCGAAATTAGTCTTCTCATGATTAGATTTCCGGACGAAATTTCTTAAAGTTGGGGAGAATGTAACATCCGCCGAATTTTAAAATTAAGAAACCAAACCCGAACTTACTTTGAACTTTCATACGATAAAATTTTTAATATTTATTTTATTGAATCAAACGCGTTAAATGTGTAATTTAACCAATATTGAAAATTGTTTTATTCATTTTATCATTTAAACTAAGAATAATAATTTATTCATTTATAAATAAATCTTTTTCAAAAAAGTATAAATCTTAATTTATCATTTTACAATAAATAAGGAAATGGAAAAGACTTATTAAAACTTATAAAGTTATAAAATGAAATTAAATAAACTTATAAAGTTTTATTAGTAATTATGAATTTTAATTATTGAAAAAAATAATCAAATTATAAAGTTACAAGTTTTATAAAAGTTATAAAGATTTTATAAGAAAATAAGTTGATTAAATTAAAAATAAGGTTTTAATAAATTAAAAGTTTAAATTGTAATTATTCTTTTATCTATTTTTTTAATCTTATATTTAATTCAAAATCATAACTCCCCTTTTAAAAGTCTTATAACTCACTATTAACACCATTCATAACCTCCTCCTAACCTCAACTATAAAAGCAAGGCTTAGTCCTCACTTTTTATTTGCTCATTCTCTAAATATCTCTCACACAAACCTTTTATCATCCTTTAGTTATAATCAATTTCAAGAATTTTCTTTTACAAGTAGTTTCAAGAATATTCTAATACTAAAGTAATTTTATATTTATTTTATATTATACATTTCTATATTGTTTCATTATCCTAACATCCGATTGTTCTCATGACATTATGTTCTTACTTTTATTCTTTCTTCTACTAAATCTCTTTTAATTTGATTCATTATCATTTCAACATTAACTTTCTAACATTCACTAACCTTATAACAATCACTAACATTCCTAAATTAAGCTAACAACACACTAAAGTAAACAAAGAATCTCGTTCGCATATGGATGGCTATGCCGCACATTCGGTTATTCCACAAGATTATTTCCCTAAGTGATGGCTATGCCGAATTCTTGGAATATTTTTATGTAAATCAAATGAAGTCTAATATATCATATATCAACATAATAAATTTGTTCTAACCCATTTCATGCTTTAACGATTTTAAAAGTGCACATAAGTGTCTTACTATAATTTTCGCTGAATATAATCTTACTTCAACCGACCACAACTTGATCATAACAAAGTAAATTTGATTAAAATAGGACTCCAATATTAAGTTCATTGACTTACCTTTTGAACGAAAGTTTATACGTCTTCACACTTGTTAGGACAGTTCTCATACGGAGTACTAAGGGATTCTGCATGAGACCAGATCAAACAGTGCGGAATCCTATTTGATTGGTGATCCAATCAGTGAGAACGGCAACCTGATTGAACTAAACATAAAACAAACATTAAGAATTGATTCGAAATCGATCAGGAACGAACTTTGAAGTTGGATTGACTGTTTAGGACGCTCTGGATGGCTAGGGTTTAATTAAATTCGAAGTCTTTATTTTTCCACGTATTATTTGGTATTTATAGGTTTGTAGTTTTCATTCATACGAATGAACCATTAGCATGGTTCAGTCGTGCGACTAACTCATGCGGCTAATTCAATCTTATGTCTAAGTCATACGACTGATCCAGTCTTCTGGTTTAGTCGTGCGACTGGTCCATAAGTATGATTCATTCATGCGTATTGTCCATAAGTATGATTCATTCATGCATGTGGTCCATAAGTATGGTCCATTAGCATGAATATTACCCGACTAGATTGAACACATTTCTCAATCATTATTGACTTAGAACCATGTATAACAACCTCAAACATATATAAGATGTTCATATATATGAATTATACCACATTCAATAATAATATAAAATATTCAAAGGCAAATAAACATCAAAAGCATATCATATTTCATTGAATAATTACATTACACATGTGTAAGAAATGAAAGACTTTTACATTAAGAACATAAACTAGGAACATAATGTATTAACAAACTCCCCCTTGGAACTAGTTTATCTGATTGTCTACCATGATTTTCTCCAAGTTCTTCTGTCTTTCTTTTGTGGTTACTCTTATGGCATAAAATTGCTCCAATATTGAACCCAAATCAACTTCAGATGCACCAGGAGCTTAGTTTCAACTTCACAGTCATCACCTTCTTCTGGGATCTTTAGTACTTCTTCAGCAAACTTTTGGCTCTATTGTGAATCAATCTATTGTTCATAATCTTGGGAGATCTTCCTCTTAAGCCAATAAGTTTATCCTATTTTCTAACATTCTTCACATGCTCTTGAAATTTCTTGTACTTCTCTTCTCTGGTGACTCCTGCATGTATCTCGAATGCAAAGCAGAGTCGTATAACATGTTGGAACTATAGAGCTTGTACAATATCTATCATGTCATAGTATAGTGGCACTTATATAAAGTGTAGACATCTTCAGCAGACAAGTTAGTAAACCACATTGGGTCAAACAACATGATAGTCTTAATCTTTCCTTCTTTGTTCAAAACTATGATCACTTCCCCCATCCTCCAATCATAATACCACCATTTGTAGTGTGAAGTGAAGTCCCGAGGCATCTCCCGTAAGGGAATCTTAGACATTGTGCATGGGGAACTCCACTTCAAAACTACTTTAGGCCTTTTAGATATCGGATCAACTTATGTATTATGAATGAACCGCTTTGGTTGTTGAGGACTGAAGTTGACCCATCTGGTGTGGTATTCTTTCTTTAGCGTTGTCTCAAACCATCCTGACATCTTCCTCGGGTTGGCATAAAATGGTATAAACATGGCAATCTGTTTAGCTCAAAACCAGGAAAAGTCTTCAGATCATGTGAATATCTGAAGTACTCAATCCCCTTCTCTCTTTTCACAGCATATACATCCAAGTCTTCAAAATAAGCCCATGCGATGATCTTGCCTGACACTTTCTGATGTCTCTTGACTCTATAAAGTTTGGTGTAGACATTTTACTTTGGAGGTGCGCGTTGGGCTTTCGCTTCTACAAAACAAGCTGCCCATTCAGCCTTCTTAATATCAACATTAGTATCTGAAGCTTGGGCTTTACTTTCATCCTTTTCTTTTTCTTTCTCCATCTCCTCCAACTTCTCAAAAGTATTACTGCCAAAAGTTTCACCCAAGTTGGGGATAACTTTGCCCTTAGGGTTATCGTACTATGGATAGTAATTAGATGTGACATCTTCAGTCTTAATCTCATCCGCTCCTTATAGCTCCTCATCACTCAAAACATCAACTTCTGGAAGATCTTTAACTAGCTCATCTGGATTTAGTCTAAACATCTCAGCGAGCTGCTCGTCAGTCAGGTTATGAATGATTTCTCCTTCTTTGGGAGTGTAGCTCATTGACCTTCTAACAATCCCCCTGCATGTCAAGAATCATAGTTAGCTGAGTCTTGACTTGCTGAAAGGGGAGAACATCATAATCATCAGCTTGTGGAGCTTTGCCTTTGCCCTAATCATATGTCTCCTCGGCTGGAGCTGTAGAGGACGCGACTCTTTTGGAACGCCTCTCCAGAGCTGCTTGAGTTGAGGCAGATCTAGATGCATCACCCTCTAGATCATCATCATCATCCTTATCATCTCCCTTCCCTTTTCCACTTGGTCCCACTTCCTCATCATCATCATATTCTTTTGATTCATCATCTATAATCTCATCATCATCATTTCCACCATCATCACCATCATCATCTCCATCGTCATCACCATCATCTTTAATCTTTAGGGGCTCAGCCTTAGATCCCTTCAACCTTAGCATCAGCTTTTTGTTCTTCTTCTCCAACCCCTCAATCCTCTTAACAGAGGCCATCATAAGCTCATTTTGAGTAGTTAGTACATGGTGAGCTTAAACTATCGCTCTCTCGTGAGAAACGTTCTTCTCGGTTAGCTAAGCAATCTGCTTGCATTGGGTGGTATTGACCGCTACTAGCTGGTTCATCTGATTGGCTCTCAGCTCATCTGCTAGCAGCTTTTGCACTAGTTTGTTGAGGTTCGCCAGCTGTTCATCTAACCCAATAGTAGGTAGAGTAGAGCCCGGTGTAGGTGGGAATTGGGTGCATGTGCCGGCTTCGTAGTAGTGGGTGTAGTGATGGATGTGGTGTACATGTGAGTAGGAATGGAAATGGTTTGTGTTGGAGCTGTGTTGGGTATTGTTGGTGATGTGAATGTGAATGTATGAGTGGTGGTGGGGGTATTAGTGGTTATGGGAGTGGATGTGGTAGTGGTGGTGGTTGTGGTTGTGGTAGTGGAAGAAGTGATCAGGATAATCTTCTGTCTCTTACCCTTCTTGCCATAAGGATGAGCCATCTTCTTCTTCTTGGACCCTTTGGCTATAGGGGTTCCCACTTAGCTGATCGGCTGGTTAGGTGTATATATTGGATCAGTGACATCAGTATCACCACCTTTAGAAGCAGCTTGGCGTCCACCAACCGCCTCTTTCCCTTTCTCGGTAGCCATAACCTGGCTACCGACTTGCCTGACGAGAGGCCCATCATCAGACCATTCTTCTTTATCTAACAAGAAGTCCTGGTGGAAAGCAGCCTGCTTAAAACTACCAGGTGCATCAGAAGTAACATGTGGAGATGGTGGAGATATAGTCGACGTGTCAGTGGCCCTTGATTGACTGGGACCAGCATCTCCACCACCTTGACCGTCATCATGGTCATCATCATTATCGTCATCTTCTTCATTAGCAAGGTCCAGTACGGGCTCAATATCAGAATCACTATTATCGTGACGTCAAATCTTACGAGAGGGTGCCATATAGTCCTTATTTGCAAGATGGCCAAATAGTCTCCTAATCGGGATCTTCACCTGCTTCCCCCGATACACCCTCATCATCCCCACTATGGTGTCATCCATCACCTCTAATACAATAGCATCTGTTGGATCAAGAAGAAGGCTAGTGCAACCAAAACCAATTCACTTAGATAATTTTGGTACTACATGGAAGGGCTTCCAAAGCTTAGCATGGAACTTCCGAAGGTTGTAGAGTTCTTTAGAAGACAGAGAGAAAGATCAACTTACGAAGACAGAACTCTACTTCCGAAGTTAAGAGCATGCTTCCGAAGATCAAGTCTTAAGAGAACAATCAAAAGACTACTTCCAAAGTATAAATAAAAGAAGTTCCCAAGCATTCGAAGAAGCAGTCTCTTCCGAAGTATAAGTGGCTTCGGAAGTACTTGTTCTTTCGAAGCTACTTAACCTTCGGAAGACACTACTTTGAACCTGTGGACAAAAGTATGGTCTCTGACACTCCGATGTAGACCTCTGATACTGCATGGCTTCTTCCTAAAAGCTATGTAGTTGACCATACGTTATTCCACTGTTCGCCTTTTATGATAGTACATGTTACCAACTTTACTCGGTGACAAAAGGTAAGTCAGGGACATGTCCTGACTACCATATCTCAGATAAGACTTTATCCGAGATACCTTAAACTATAGTCTTGTAGTATAGGCTTTAGTTATAGAATCCCAGCTGGTATCAAAGTATATCCGGCTGTACGTAGTATTACATATAGGTTCTCACTGTAACTCATTCCATACTGCTTGTAAGAGTCTTGTAATACTTGAGTTGAAAAGCAATATATAAAAGTACCTTGAAAATTATCTCTTGTGTTTCTTATTACTTGCTATATTATGATCAACTCTTATTAACTTTATCTTTATCCGAGTGTTGTTCAAAATGAGTTTGAGAGAAAAGCTAAGTGTTAAGTGACCCTAACCGATCCTGCAGCATCATCCTTCTCCTTTGGCAGCAAAGGAAGCTTCTCATCTATAATCATCTGTAAGAAACGTGGATACATGCCGAAGCCTTCCTTGGCTTTGGCCTCAATGTTCTCTATCAAGTAGGAGAACAACATGTAGGAGAAACTGAATGGGTGGTTCAGTACCAATGCAACATATGCATTCTGGATTTGGTCAGACATCTCATGAAATACTCCACGCCTGGTACTTGAACTGGGGGCACATGTTGCTCTTGTTCAGCATGTCATCATTGATGTCCCTAGCGTACTTAATCCTCAAAAAACATCCCCGAACAGTTAGGGGTTGCAGCTTGGTTGGGTAGGCTCTATCCTCACCCAGATCCAAGACCCTCCTCAAGTCGTCTTCAGTGATCTCACTCTCCTATCCAAATATAGAGCTCCAGATACAGTAGGGCTCAATGGACCGGTCAACCACAACACTTTCCGAGAAAGCCTTGTAGATCCTCGATCTATGCTGGAAGGCAATGATCCCAGTGAACTCAGAAGCGTTCCCGGATGTAGCATCCAGATGAGCACAGATGTGGTGCTTAGTGCTCATAGTCCATCTCTCAGCCATATTGCTGTAACACAAGAAACATATACATTAGATTTGTGCATAAGAGACAACAGATGAAATTTAGTTGATTTTGATCAAACTAGTTCAATCGTGCGATTTAACCATACGATTGAGTCCAGTCGTGCGACTGAGCCTGCGATTGAGTTTAGTCGTGCGATTGAGCCAGTGACTGATTTAGTCGTATGCTAAGCCATGCGGTTGAATCAGTCGTGCGATAGAGTCACCGATTGATTCACTCGTGCGATTGAATCATATGCCTGGCTCAATCGTGCGACTGAGGTTCATATGGAGTGTCTATTCGCATCTTGCTCTTTTCGACACTCTTACTTAGAATCTTTGTCAAAACGTTATATTAAACTTCGTGATTAGACTCATTAGGTTCGCAGGGACTCGAAATACCAATTAGTATCAATAAAATCAACAATTTTGTCCATTTAAGTAGTCTATTTTAGGAGTATAGTCCCGGTTATTGATCTTAACACTTTTGGTCATTTAGGGTTTGATTAATCCATTCATTTGAACTGATTTTAGTTGCAAAGTACTAGTAGATAAGTAGGAAATCAATCAGTATCACAATCAAATGGTAATCATAATAATCAGAATTTTGGTAGTGTGTTTGTGTATGGGTGGGTTTTGAGAGTTTTTTTGAAGGGTGGTAGAATATACTACCGACTAACCCTCTTATTTATATTGTTTTAAGTTTCACTCGTTCGACTGGACCCATAAGCATGATTCATTCGTGCGACTGGAGTTCAGTCGTGACTGGCTCAAACTCCTTCATCCAGTCGTACGATTGGTTCAGTCTTGTGATCCAATCAAATGGTGGCCCCATACTCAAGGTCCAATCATGTGATTGGCTCATACTTATAGTTCAATAGTGCGATTGGCTCATACTTATGATTCAATCGTGTGATTGGCTCATACTTATGAGTTTGACCTCATACATTTCCATACACTCAAAATCTAACTTTTGATATATAATATTATGACCAATGATCATCTCAGACATGACCCTTTTAACTGAAAATCATTTGATCACCTCAAACATGATCCTTTTTAATTAGTGATTCATAGAGTTCATCTAGTTATAGATTCCAACATAGACGCAAAGAAGATAACGAAAACAGAAAACAACTTGAATTAAAACAAAACAACACATAATTTTGTGTTTTTGGTTTGAGGTGGATTGAAACTTTTTAGAAATCATCTAACAGATTTTTCCTTCTGAGCAGAACAACTTAAATTTAATTTTTTCATATCTGGAGAGATTCATATGGAATCATACTGATATATCATAATCATTTGGGGCCCTTTTATATGTACTTTGATACTAGATTCTCATTTGTCTGTGAGTCAATAGCACTTTCAGGAAATCATACTAGAGCTATAAAATGCACACAATGATTTTGACCATCGAGAGTTGCAACCACGATGATTTTCAGTATATTTGTCCACTTAAATCCATACACAGATCTTTGACTCACATTGGTGACAAGTAAGGTTATATTATTTCAACAAGCATTTGTGGATCCCACACTTATATGGTAATCAACATTCCTCAGGAAATTTTTGAGCAGTCTATGGGTATTTGACAAGAAGAAACTATTCTAAGAGCTTTCAAAGAGATGCCAAGCCTCAGGTCTGTGCCATCGCACAACAGAGAGGCGTAAACAACAATGAATTCTAGAATATTTAGGTTATGCTTATCCTCAGGTTAGTGCCATCGCACAGTAGAGAGGCACACAACCTATCTTTTTGTTAGAGCATTTTTTTCTTTTGCAAATAACGCACCAACAACATTAGCCTTTAGCTTGATTGCACTTAACAGTTTTTCCATGTGCTTTGCTTATTTTTATGGTCGTCCACACACATTTGTGGCGTTTATTTTACTCGTCACCCCTTATTGGAAATCCATTGATTGTGTTAACCAGGGATAAGATGAGAACCCACAACAAGTTGAACAAATTAGTTTAAATTTGATTCACCAATGAAGTCTACTTGTCTATTGTGTTGAATCTACCGACGCATCATATAATGAACTAGCAACCTATAGGCCTACGTTCTTTATGTTACCTTAGTAGCTAACTAGTTTACTATCATTTTTCCTTTATTTTGCTTATACTTCTTTAGACTTGTAATTTGAATATAGCAATTTGATCATTTAAATAATTTTTGAAGTCCCAAACAATTAGTTCCCTGTGTACTATCATTTTCCTTAATTGTTGAATCAATCTCACAGATTTGATTTCTTTGCTTTCAGCTTATCTGCCCGCCCTCGTTTTTTTTAAGTAATTAAATACTGAAAGTAATTTAAATACTGAAACTAAACTCTTCTCCCCCTAAAATTCTAAAACCAAAAATATTTTGTGTTTTTGGATTTTTAAGGACAGGAAAATAAAATATAATAAAAATATAAAAAATAAGGAAAAAGTTGGCGGACTACAAACTCGACTCTTCTGGAATTACAACATTTTTCTTTTTCACTCCATTTACCTCCAATAGATAAAAACCGAGGTTTGTCAAAATATTTTGTGCAGAGGTCGGCGCATTGAAAATCCGTATTAATTTTAACAAAATCGATTTATTGCTTTTCAAAATAGTCACGTATAAAGTGATGTTTAATACCGATGTGTTTAGTTTTTAGGTGTTGGACCGGATTTTTAGTGACAACAATTGCAGCAGAATTATCAACAAAGATAGGGATGTTAGAAAATTGTAAATTGTAGTCTCACATTTGCTGTTGAATCCAAATGATGATACCACAATCCGAGTCTTGCAACCACCATAGTCCGAGTCACTATGCGCTGTAAGCGCAAAGTCATCATCACGAGGATACCACAATCCGAGTGTTGGAGTACCCTTCAGATAATAAAAAATTCTTTTTACTCCAATTAGATAATTCACTTTTGGTTTAGCTTAATATTTGGAACAGAGACACGTGGCGTACATAATATCAGGATGAGAGGCTGTGAGGTACATCAGAGATCCGATCAGTCCTCGGTACATAGTTGCATCTACCAGATCACCATTTTCGTTGGGTGCCACATCGTGGTTCGTGGCAAGTGGAGTCCGAGCAACTATTGCATTCTCCATGTTGAACCGACTAAGGATATCTCCTACATATTTGGACTGATGTAGGAAGATTCCATTTGTTGTCTAATCCACCTGTAACCCAAGAAAGAACTTCATCTCTCCCATGGCACTCATCTCAAACTCAGCTTTCATCACAAATTCGAATTCTTTACATAATTCTTCATTTTTGGAACTAAAGATTATGTCATCCACATATATCTAACCTAGTAGTAAATCACCATCTTTTTCTTTGATGAATAACATGCAGTCAATAACCCCTCTGCGAAAACCATGTTTCACCAGATGAGTAGAGAGTTTCTCATACCAGGCTCAAGGGGCTTGATGAAGCCCATAAAGAGCAATGTCTAGTTTATAAACTCTATCCCGATGTTAAGGATCTGCAAATCCTTTGGGTTGACTGACATACACCGGTTCCTGGATTCACCATGATGGAATGCACTTTTTACATCCATAGGATAAGAGAATATGAATTGCTTCCATCCTTGCCACAGGTGCAAACATTTCATTGTAGTCAATGCCTTCGACTTGTCTAAACCCTTAAACGACAAGTCGAGCCTTATTTCTGATTATGACCCCTTGGTCATCTTTCTTACACTTTAGAACCTATTTAGTGCCAATCACCATTACACCTTTTGGTCTGTCCACAAGAGTCCATACTCCTAACTTCTTGAACAGAAGAAGTTCCTCTTGCATAACACTAACCCATGCATCATTGTTTAAGGCTTCACTTACATATTTTGGCTTAAATTGAGACACAAAACATCGATAAGCACCATCGTGGAGATACCCTTTTTCCATGACTACGGCATAATCAGTTGAGTATAGCTAATGATGTTGTCGAGGGGATGATGCATATTAACTCGAGTTTTGGGAGTGGTGGGAACAACTACCTCATTATCCAGATTTTGCATCCTAGGTTTAGTTCATGTGGCTGTTGGGGTATGTGGTTTAGAAATTCTAGTGGCATCCAGATCAGATGTGTGTGTACTTTCGGCAGTGAGCACCTATTCCTCCTAGTCCACATATGCAGTCTGAACTGCTTCATCAATAGAGGAAGACTCACTTACCTCAAGCTCTCTCCCTGAAGGGCTAGAAGTATCGTCAAATGAAACTGAAGATGTCGAGTCTAGTATAGGAGTATTCAAAGTATCATACATCATTCAAGCAGATAACTCATCATCATCAGGATGAGAAGACGGTAGATTAAAGGTCTTGAAAAATCCATCATAGTCAAAGAAAAAAGAAGGTCCTTTTCTAGCAGGGGATGTGGTGTATCTTTGAACATCAACATTGCACCACACTTCTACGTAACCGTTGAGTTGTTATAAACTCTCTTGTCTGGTAAACTATATCCAAGAAAGATACCTTCTTATGCCTTCTCACTAAACTTCTGAGTCTGATTTTTCTTTAATAGCATGCACAGTGCTCCAATTGGTTCTAGATACTCCAAGTTGGGTTTACATCGCTGGAGCAATTCATAACACATTTTTCCATGACGTTTGACCACTAAGACTCGATTAAGAGTGTAGCATGCATTAGCCACTGCCTCGTTCCAGAATTGAATAGGTAGTTTAGAGTCGGCCAACATCATTTGTGTTGTCTCTATCAAACTATGTGTTGTCTTTATCAAACTCAATTGAGTAATCATCAGTGACTACAAAGCAGTACCAATCTCCAACAATGCTCTTTGTTCTGACTGGGCCAAATAGATCCAGGTGTAGAAGCTCAAGAGGAATATCAATAGAATTAACTTTCTTTGTTTTGTGAGACTTCTTGGTCTGTTTCCCTTTCTTACATGCTACGCAAAAATCTAGGAGCTGGAAATTCTTAACTGTAACTCCATTCACCAGATCATTCTATACCAATTGATTTATCTTCGTTGGATTAATGTGTCCCATTCTCCTATTCCAGGAGACTAAATCCCTCTCTGTTGTCTTTGACAAGAAGCACTAGACAGTAGACTCAGTTGTGGAGGCTTTTGATAGATCCAAGAATATAGATCGTTATATCTTGAAGTCGACATTAGAATTTTATCCTCCTCGGCAACATACTCATTCTTCAACATGTAGCACTTCTTGTAGTCAAACACAACCTTGAATCCCTTATCAAAGATTTGGGAGACAGAAAGCAAGTTGTTTTTCAATTGTTGAATGAAGTTGACCTTGTCAAACTTTACTTTCTCATTTCCCACTTCGCCTTGAGCAGTGATGTAACCTCCTTTATTTCCAACGAATGATACGTGTCCCCCTTTAATTTGCTTGATGTTGAAAAGGGGAGACGAATTCCTGGTCATGTGCTTGGAAGCCCCACTATCAATAATCCAGGTATTAGTGATAGCGTTGTAGCGGAGTGCTCTAGTGGACACCCTACACATACAAAGGAATTGATTAGTTCAGGTGGGGGACCCAAGCCTTAACTAGCTTGGGTATCCCAGTGGTATCACATATCATTAACTCAATCCACTGTCCTTTAGAGGATGAAGGCACAACTTTCTTCTTCTTGTTCTCACTAACAGACACATTACTTGATTTTTCTTTCCATAAACCAGTTTTGTGGAAAGCCTGTTTGTGGTAAACAGACAACTGGCTTATGGTTTCAACTTTAGGTTCACTAATAATCTTAGGTGTAACCTTAGGAGGACTATTAGATCTGACCTTAGGTGTAAACCCTTCAACAGTTTGAGACAAGTTTTGATGTCAGGTTGAGTTTGGTCGGGATTTGAAATAAGTCCGGTTGGGTGAAGACTCTTTCTTTTGAGATTTTTCACCTTCTTTAACAAACTTAATTTTTTGACATTTTGAACATCTTTCATTTTCATTTTGTTTGGATTTTGATGATTAACACATTTAAGGTTCATTGGATTAGACCTTTTAGGTTCTGAAGTAGTCGTTTGTGAACCTGACTCTAGTTTAACCTTTTCAATTTTATCACCTAAATCCTTAAAAGGTTTCTTATATGTTTCTACCAAAGTATAATTCATTTGTTTAGTGATAGATTTCACAGGTTTACCCGTAAAAACTGGATTACTAACTAGAGGAAAAGACACCACATGATCCTTTACAGGGTTATTATTAATTGATCTACATTTAGTGTTCAAAAGGATGTCATGTGGTGGTGGTACTACCTTATAACCCAGACCATTCCCTATATTCTGTTCTTTCACTAGGTTCTGAACTATGTGAGAAGAACTTGCCAAACTATGCAGTTTTTGTTTTAATTAATCAACTTCGACTTGCAAAACTGCCTTTTCTTTTTTAATTTCCTCAAAAGAATTTAAATAGAAATTGATGTCATTTGATTGATTTAGGGCAACAACCTCGGTTTTCATTAGATGTTTCCCTAATAGTTCTATCTTTTCTTTGAAGCTGCACTCATTTTGTTTTAAAACATGATTTGCTTCAATGCAGAGTTGTAAGTCTTTTACTAGATTATCATTATGTTCTAATATCCTAGAAAATTTTAAATCAATGCTTTCTCTAAATTTTTCACATACAGTACATGCATGTTTTTCAAATAATCCATCTTTAGAGCATACCTGTGTAGAACAAGATGAATCAGCCATCAAAGCAATGTCAGGCTCTTCAGTGACTAGAGATTCTGAATTTGTAGCACTAATCTCTTCTTCAACCAAATGATCAACGACATCCATAGCTTCTTCGATATCTGAAAGTGTATGCTCAGCTATGATGTCTCCGTCACTTGTAGATCCATCATCCAATGTATCAACTAAAGCAATATTGGATTCACTCGAAGAAACGAATAGGAAGGACCAGTCTTGTCCTTCATCACCTTAAGCAACCAAAGCCTTAGACTCTTGACTTGAAGATAAAGCTGCAATCTTATTCTTGTCTTGTCGGTTGAATGTAGGAAAAAGATTTCCATTACAAGTCTTCTTTGGCTTTACGCACTCATATTTGAAGTGCCCCTTTTCACCACAGTTGAAGCACGTGGCTTTGGTTTTGTCAAATCCAAATGTCGTATCTTTCCTTGCAACCAAATTTTGCCCCGTCTTTTTCACAAACTTCTTGGCTCTTATAACAGCACTAGCCAAGGCCCACATAATATCCATGTGTTCTAGCTCAGTTTTATCAACTTGCTCATAGTCCTCGTCAGCAAGATGATAGTTTCTAGTATTACCAGCAACTAATACATCATAATATTGAACAACAGAAGCTAAAAGGTCCATGTGCTCTTTAGCAACTTCCACATTGACATTTCCTAGATTCTCGGTTTTCAACTTGGTAGTATTTTCCTCAGGAACTCTATATTGGGTTCCAGATGACCCTGATGTTATGTTTCCTGATGAACTACATTGGAAAGGAGCTGAAGGAGTGGAAGAGCTAGGTACAAATGTTGTTTGTAGCGGTGCAGCTGAAGTAGCTGGAGTTGGAACTGAATTGTATAGAGTAGGATTCTGAACATAGGATCCTTTCTTTGACTTGTATTTCATATGTAGTTCTTCCTCCCTTAACTTCAAAATGAAATCATTTATCTCAAAAGTAGCAAGAGTGTCGTTTTGTCTCAGACTAGACACAAATGAATCCCATTTGTCTGGCAAACCATGAGCAAACCTAGAGACTTTATCTTCCATGGATGTGGTCACACCAAGAGTGTGCAACTCACTCATCAGATGATAGAATCGATCGATGATATCATCCAAGCTCTCATTCCCAATCAAAGAAAAATTGACAAATTCATTCTTAAGATCTTTTGCCTTTAGTGCCTTCAGAGTTGAATTACCTTCATATATTTTTCCTAAGGCCTCCCATAATTTCTTAAACTGCTTGTTCTCAGAAAAATTATGAAATATGTCCTTAGGTATAGACTGAGTAAACACAGCATATGCTTTCTTTTCAGCATTATACAGAGTCTTCTCGAATTCACTCATTCCTTCCAAAGTCAATTTAACTCCATTAGCACTGACTAGTATTGTGTAACCAGTCTCAGTGGATGTTCAAAGATTTAGGTCAACTCTATTCAAGTAGATTTCAAACCTCAATTTCCAATGTGGGTAATCATCCAAAGTTATCAACTTTGGTGGTTTGTTGTGGTTTCCAATCTCAATTCCTAGAAGTAGAAGATTCTGGACATGGGAGTCCTTTCCAGCAGTGAATGCAACAAACTGGTATTCCATTGCTTTAAACTCGGTAAACTTAGAACATGTCAGATTCACTCATGTGAATGAGCTATACGAATGAGTCACTCGTGCGAATGAAGGATACGAATGAATTCAATCATGCGATTGGATTCAGTCATGCGAATGAGTAGAAAGATTGTAATCAACCAAATGGAGTTGCTTAGCCGTGCGAAGCAAAGACACGGTTGAGTTCATTCATACAAATGAGGGTATACAAATGGGTTCAGTCGTGCGAATGGTTCAATCGTGCGACTGAAGGCTGTTGTGTTTGAAAAATCGAATATTTTGAATACTTTGACACCAAATACGAATTTTCCAGAAACCCTAATATGTCGTTTGATGAATAATCGAAATTTTAACACATGCAAACGTCAAAAACACTTTTTGAAGCAAAAAGGTGACTCTTTTGAATGAAAACGTTGATTTTTAACACCAAAACAAATTGAATCCATGCAAAATCACGAGCCAAGGCTCTAATACCAATAATTAGGACCGTTTTCATACGGAGTACTAATGGATCCTGCGTGAGACCAGATCAAATAGTGCGGAATCCTATTTGATTGGCAATCCAATCACTGAGAACAACTACTTGATCGATCTAACAATGAAACAAACGTTAAGAATTGATTAGAAATTGATTAGGAACGAACTTTGAAGTTGGATTGGCTGTTGAGGACGCTCTAGACGGCTAGGGTTTAATAATATTCGAAGTCTTTATTTTTTCCCGAATTATGTGGTATTTATAGGTTTGTAGTTTTTGTTAGAACCCTTGAAAGATTAACATTTAGTCTTTTATTGTATATTTTATATTTTGTACTAGTATAGGGACTAGTTTTGTAAATTGTTAGTTCCTTAGTTTCTAGTATAAATAGCATAGACTAGAGAGTTAGTTAAAAAGTTTTGAAAAGTTGTTGCAAAGTAGTTATTGAGAGATTGTGTGCTTGAATTGTTAACTGCTTTGTTACTCTTGTAATTGTCTTAGCTATATCAATGAACTGTGAATTTGTTGATACCTTTTCCGCCGACTCTTTGGCCTTAAGAACGCTGGTATATTGCTCGAATTGATTACAATTGTTTGTGTTTCTATTGAATTGTTTACATAAATCATTACAGATTCTCTCAATTGATTCTATCAATTGGTATCAGAGCTTTCGGTTGAGTGTTTTTGAAGTTTTGTCGAGCATAGAAACTTTAAAAATCCACTGAAATCTATATTGATTAACGATTCGATTGAAATATTGTGAATTAAAGTTGTGTTTCATCATCAGAAACATAATTTGAATCACAAATTGCAGTAAAATTCATCAAATCTGTTGAATTTGTTGTTCGAACGAAGATGAAGTTTTCGAACTG
>BJCM01081341.1:0-13435 GCA_018326385.1 Flaveria bidentis | reverse complement strand
AAGATTAACATTTAGTCTTTTATTGTCTATTTTATATTTTGTACTAGTATAGGGACTAGTTTTGTAAATTGTTAGTTCCTTAGTTTCTAGTATAAATAGCTTAGACTAGAGTAGAGAAAGGGGAGAGACTTTTGATTGTTAACTGCTTTCTTACTCTTGTAATTGTCTTTGCTATATCAATGAACTGTGAATTTGTTGATATTGCTTGATTTGATTACAATTGTTTGTGTTTTCTTGAATTGTTTACATATATCATTACAGATTGAATCAATTGATCCTATCAACTCCAGTTCATCTGGATGGATACAGTCCAGGTCTTCAAGGGTGAAAATAAAGTTGCCACAACTTTCATCAAAAGACACAAAGGCTTGAGAAAAAATTGTCTCTTGGAATGGGCTTCCTTGAGTGTAGTTCTCCCTTAGTGTCTTAGGGAAGGTGATGAAAGGACCCTTTGGTGAGTTTTCAGGGTAGCATATGAGATGATGTTAGGGTTTTATGCTATCCCTTACAATCATATGAAGGGATGTACCCATTTGATTGTTAGAGTTGCCAGATGAACCTTGCATGTTCATTTCCATCTGGTAGCCACTGAGAATCCCATATAACTATGTTAGGGTGAGAGTTTTCATGTTCTCATTCCTCTTGATAACCACACAGTAGTGTGTCCATTTCCTAGGAAGTGAGGACATGAACTTCCTTACAATGTCTCTATTCTTAAGAGCAACTCCTCCATCCACTAGGGTATCCACAATCTCAACATGCCTGAAGTATTGCTGAGTCATGGCTTCACCTGCTTTGAAGGTGAAATTTTCAAACTGCTGCTTCAGGAGATCCTTCTTGTTCTCCTTCGCTTCAGAGGAACCCTCATACATCAGTTTCAATGCATCCCAAAACTACTTAGCTATTTTGCATTTCTTGAAACCTCTGTATACAGAGTTTGGAAGAGCAGTCTGAAGGGCTGTCATGGCCTTCCGGTCAATCTCTACTATCTTTCTATCTTCATCTAAGTAGTCTGTCACAGCCTTGAGGATCATACCACCACCAGTAGCAGAAGGGGTGTATGGTATGTAAGGTCCATTCTCAACAAACTCCCACATTCTTGAGTCTAGAGACTTGATGAAACCATCCATTCTTAGGCACCACGCATCAAAGTATTGAAGAGTGATCAGTGGGGACTTGTACATGGTTCCAGTTTCCATATCAGTTTTGGAAATGGATGCCATTTGAAAAGTTTAGTATTTGTGTGTGTGAGGGATCTAAATATGGTGAGATCTTATATCAAGAGCCTGGAATGCTCTGATACCAAATGCAGGACCGGTGAAGGGGGTCACTTACAACACAACAACACAAAGAGGAGAGTAAACTAAACTTAATCAAATAGTGAATTGGATTAACCACAATAGATGATACAAAGAACACAAGTAAGTAAGAGACAGAACAAGAGAACAAGATACACAAGTATATGGTTTTCAAGATTGTAGTATATTTCTTTCTCAAGTTCTATTACAAGTGTTACGAAGCGTGAAAGAAAGTTACAAGAACCTGAGATACTTATGCTACATCCTACAGCCGGCCATACTTTGAAGGCAAGCTGGATACAATTGACTAGACACAAAACAAAATCAATTGTAGAGTCAAAAGGCAGATTGCCTTTTGACTAGTGACTATGACATGCCATAGCTTACATCCTTATCTATTACGAAAAGGATAAAGTACATGAAGTAGAAAGTTAAAAACTTAAGACCTCAATGTACAGTTACCAAAAGCATGGACCTTTTCACCAACTCATGTAAGTTGGCGACTTTACAGAGTTGCAGCAGAAAGGGGTCCAGCTTTATGGAAAAGTACATCAGATAAAGCATGTTGTTAAAAGTCTTTGGAAGAAATCTATCTTCAAGAGTTGAGCTTTGGAAGACTTTGTCTCTAAAGCTTCGGAAGACTTCATCTTTGGCATCAAAAGATATTGGTCTTGGCTTTGGAAGTTTTCACACTTAGAATATTTATGTTGCATGTGTTAAACTTTCAAAGAATTCTTCTTCAATGTACTTGTGTAGCATGCACGAGAGACTTTAGGTGTTTGAGTTGCATAAGCCTCTTCATATAATCTCTACATGTTTTAATGTTTTATATAATGACTTATGTGTGATGTGCTTAATGTTTAATCAAACAGATGAAGCTCAACAGATAGACAAGTATGATGTCGAACCCCCTTCAGCAAGTCCAGACTCAACTTACCATGATTCTTGACTTGCAAGGGATTGTCAGAAGATCTGTGAGCTACACACCAGAAGAGGGAGAGATTATACATGATCTAACAAATGAACAGCTCGTTGAAATGTTTAGACTAAATCCTGATGAGCTTGTCAAAGATACCCTAGAATTTGATGTCGCGAGTGATGAGCTGAACATTATGGATGAAATAGAGATAGAGGATGTCACTGCAGAGCACTATCCACAATACACTGAGCCGGAAGAACATGTTATCCCCAACTTGGGTTAAACATTTGACAGTGGTACTTTTGATAAGTTGGATGAAGTAGAGAAAGAAAAAGAGAAAGAAGAGAACACAACCCAAGCTTCAGACGCTAATGTCGACTTAAAGAAAGCTAAATGGGCAGCTTGTTTTGCAGAGATGAAAGCCCAACGCACGCCGCCAAAGCAGAATGCCTGCACAAAGCTCTATAGAGTCAAAAGACATCAAAAAGTGTCATGGCAAGATTATCACGTGAGCATATTTTGAAGACTTAGAGGTCTATGTTGTTAAAAGAGAGAAAGGAATCGAGTACTTAAGATATCCTCATGATCTAAAGACTCTTCCTGGTTTTGAGTTCAACCATCAGGCAAGTTTAGATCTTCTGTATGCTAATCCGAGGAAGATGTCAGGATGGTTCGAGGTTGCGTTAAAGAAGGAATACCATACCAGGTGGGTAAACTTCAGACCTCAACAAACTAAGCGGTACATCCGTAAGTCTGAAATGGACCATATATTTGGAAGACCTAAAGTAGTGCTGAAGTGGAGTCCCCCATGCACGATGTCAAAGATTCCCTTACGGGAAATGCCTCAGGACTTCACTCCACACTTCAAATGGTGGTATTACGATTGGCAAACAGGCGAAGCGGTCATAGTTCTGAACCGAGATGGAAAGATTGATACTATCAGTGTATTTGACCTGATGTGGCTTATTAACTTGTCGGTCGAAGATGTTTATACTTTATACAAGTGGCCACTGTTCTATGACACGCAGGATATTGTACAAGCTCTCCAGTTCCAACACATCATAAGAATCTACTTTGCGTTTGAAATACATGCAGGAATTACAAAAGAGGAGAAGTACAAGAAGTTCCAATAACATGTGAAGAGTGTTAGACAATTGAGTAAACTAGGACCAAGGGGGAGTTTGTAGATACATGTCGTTCCTAGTTTATGAGCTTAAATGTAAAAGTCTTTCCTGTCTTACACATATGTAATGAAATGGTTCAATGAAATATAAATATATGGTTGATGTTTATTCATGTTTATTTATTTCAAATTATAATTGTACTGAGCATAATTCATATGTATGAACTTATTATATAGGTTTGAAGTTATTGTATATAGTTCTTAGTCAATAATTATTGAGAAATGTGTTCAAAATAGTCGGATGAGTATTCATGCTAATGGACCATACTTATGGACCAGTCGCACGACTAAACAAGGAGACTGGATCAGTCGTATGATTTAGACATAAGATTGACTCAGTCGCACGACTAAACCTTCAGTCTATGACTCAGTCGTATGATTTAGACATAAGATTGACTCAGTCGCACGACTAAACCTTCAGTCTATGACTCAGTCGTATGATTTAGACATAAGATTGACTCAGTCGCACGACTAAACCTTCAGTCTATGACTCAGTCGTATGATTTAGACATAAGATTGACTCAGTCGCACGACTAAACCTTCAGTCTATGACTCAGTCGTATGATTTAGACATAAGATTGACTCAGTCGCACGACTAAACCTTCAGTCTATGACTCAGTCGTATGATTTAGACATAAGATTGACTCAGTCGCACGACTAAACCTTCAGTCTATGACTCAGTCGTATGATTCAGTCACACGACTAGACCATGCTAATGGTTCAGTCTTACGAATGGAAACTACAAAACCTATAAATACCACTTAATTCGTTGAAAAATATAACAATTCGAAACACTTAGTAATTCACGAACCCTAGTTGTCCAGAACGTGCAAGAAAGCCAATCCAACTTCAAAGTTTGTTCTTGATCAATTCCTACTCATTCTTAGTGTTTAGTTCATTCTTACATCAATTAGGTTAATGTTCTCACTGATTGGATCGTGAATAAAATATGATTCCGCACAATTTGATACGGTCTCACTCATAATCAATTAGTATTCCGTACGTACACGGTCCTGACAAGTGGTATTAAAGCTTTGGCTCTTGATTTTGCGTGGATTCGATTAGTTATGGTGTTAAAACTCACGTTTTAATTCAAAAGAGTCACCACGTTGGTTCTAAAGGTGTTTTCGACGTTTGCATGCTTAAAAGTTGTGTTTTTCATCATACGACAAATTAGGGTTTTCGGGAAAATCATGTTTTTGTGTCAAAGTGTCAAAATCTTTGATTATGCAAAAACAACAGCCTTCAATCACACGATTGGTCCAATCGCACGATTGAACTCACACGTATACTTCATTCGCACGACTGAACTAAATCGCATCCCTCATTCCTACAACTGAACAATTCCAGTTGTTTGACTCCAATCGTCTCGTTCATACGCACGACCGAATTCAATTGCACGATTGAATTCATTCGCATCCTTCCTTCGCACGAGTGAACCATACTCATAGTCCATTCGCACAAGTGAAATTTTCCTATTCCAAAAGTACCAAGTTTAGAGCAATGGAAGATCAATTTGCTGCATTTTCTGTCGGGAATGACTCATGTATCCAGAATCTATTGCTTCTGGAGAATGAGATTGGTAATCATAATAAAACGCCTAAGTTTATAACGTTAGATGATTATCCACAATGGAAATAGTGGTTCGAGATCTATCTAAATGGAGTTGATCCCAATCTTTGGCCATCCATAGAGACTGGTTACACAGTACCAGTCAATGCAAATGAAGTCAAGTTGACTTTAGGAGGAATTAGTGAAGCTTAGAAGATACTCTTCAATGTTGAGAAGAAATTTTATGCCCTGTTAACTCAGTCAATACCGAAAGACATCTTTCATCAGTTTTCGGAGCTATGGGAGGCTTTGGAGAAGAGGTATGATGGAAATGTGACGTTGAAGGCTCTAAAGGCTAAAGCTCTCAAGAAGGAGTTTGATAATTTCTCCTTGATAGGGAATCAGAGCTTGGATGACATTATTGATAGGTTCTACTATCTGATGAGTGAGTTGCACACTCATGGTGTAACAACTTCTATGGAAGATAAAGTTTCAAGCTTTGCAGATGGTTTGCCGGATAAATGGGATTCATTTGTGTCCAACCTAAGACAGAACGACATTCTTGCAACGTTAGACATAAATGACTTCATCTTGAAGTTAAGAGAGGAAGAACTGAGAATGAAGTACAAGTCAAAGAAAGGATCCTACGTTTAGAATCCTTCACTTTACAACTCAGTTCCCACTCCAACTAGTTCAAGAGTACCACTACAATCAACATTCGTGTCTTCCGTGGCTCCTTCCCAAACCACTTCTTTAGGACCAGAAACATCAGGGTCATCTACTACCCAATATATAGTTATTGAAACCAATACTACGAAGTTGAAGACCGAGAATCTCTGTAATATCATAGTGGAAGTGGCTAAGGAGCATATGGATCTTCTAGCAGCAGCGGTACAATCCTATGATGGTTTAGTTGTCAGGAAGATTGGAAATTGTCATCTTATAGATGAAGATACAAGCAAGTTGATGAAAATGAGCTAGAGAGAATGGACATCATGTGGGCCTTGGCGATTGTTGTCAGAAGGGCAAAGAAGTTTGTGAAGAAGACGGGGCAAAATCTAGTAGCCACGAAAGATACGACTTTTGATTTTGACAAAACCAAAGTCACCTGCTTCAACTGTGGTGAAAAGGGGCATTTTAAACGTGAATGTGTAAAGCCCAAGAAAATAGGTAATGGAAATCCATTTCCGACCTTCAACTGTCAAGACAAGCACACAATTGGAACCACATCTTCAAGCAAATAGACAAAGGCCTTGACTGCTCAAGGTGATGAAGGGAAACACTGGTCCATCCGATTTGCGTCTCCGGGTGAATCAAATGTTGAGGCATTGGATGATGGATTTGCTAGTGAAGGTGAAATCACAGCTGAGCAAGTGATGTGAGATACAGAAGAAGCTGTGAACATGGTAAATCACATGGTTGAAGAAGAACTCAGAGCAACAAGTTCAGAACCTCCAGCCACCGAAGGGTCTAATTCTACTTTTATGGTTGATACAACTGATTCTTCACAGGTCAGTTCTACCAACCAATTATTTGAAAAACATGCTTGTTCTAAATGTGACAAAATTAGGGATAGCATAGATCTGAAATTTGCAAGGTTATTAGAACACAATGATAACTTAGTAAATGATTTACAACTCTACATTGAGGCAAACTGTATCTTAAAACAAAATGAGTGCAGTTTTAAAGAAAAGATAGAACATTTGGAGAAACATTTAAGGGAAACCGAGGTTGTTGCTCTAAATCAATCAAATGATATAAAATTTTATTTAAATTCTTTAGAAGAAACCATAAAGGAAAAAGCAGTTTCAGAAGTCGAAATTGATTCTTTAAAACAAAAACTGCATAGTTAGGCTAGTTCTTCTCACATAGTTCAAAACTTAGTGAAAAAACAAAACAATGGGGAAGGTTTGGGTTACAAAGTAGTACCGCCACCACATGAGATCCTTTTAAATACAAAATGTAGACCTATCAATAACAACCCAGTTAAGGATCATATGGTGTCCACTCCTTTGGTTAGTGATCTTGATTCCACGGGTAAACCAGTGAACTCTATCACTAAACAGAAGGAGTCTACTTTGAAATTAAAAGGAAAAATGCCTATAGAGAATTTGGATGATAAATTTGAAAAGGTTAATGTAAGGTCAGGTTCACATATGTCTACTTTTGAACCCAAAATGACTAAACCAGTTAACCAAACATGTGTTAAACGTCAAAGTCCAAATAAACTAAAGGTTCAAGATGTTAAACATGTTCAAACAATTAATTTTGTTAAAGTATCCAAAACATCTAAAAGAGAAGTGACGAAACCCAACCAGACACCTCTCACACCTGTACCAAACTCAACCCTAAAAAAAATAATTTCCTCAACCTATAGAAGGGAGATCATACTACAGTTGTGGAAAAAGGACATATTTCTTCTAATTATCCTTATTATCAGACTCCCAAAAATAAAATTGAACTTTATGATACAAAACCAAGTTTTCCTAAAAGGAGATCTATTACTCCACCAAAGAGTATTAGTGAACCTAAAGTTCAAACCATAAGATAGTTTTCTGTTTATCAGAAACAGGCCTTACACAAAACTAGCTTATGGAAAGAAAAATCAAGTAATGTGTCTAATAATGAGAACAAGAAGAAGAACGATGTGCCCTCATCCTCTAATGGATAGTGGGTTGAGTTCATGATGTGTGATTCCTCTAGGTCACCAAAGCCAGTTAAGGCTTGGGTCCCAAACCTGAACTTATCAATTCCTTAGAATGTGCAGGGTGTCCGATACAACACTATCACTAATACCTAGATTATTGATAGTGGGGCGTCTAGGCACATGACCGGGAACTCATCCCTCCTTTTCAACATCAAACAAATTAAAGGGGGACATGTATCATTTGCTGGGAATAAAGGAGGTTACATCACAGCACAAGGCGAAGTAGGAAACGAGAAAGTTAAATTTGATAAGGTCAACTACGTTCAACAACTACAGAACAACTTACTTTCTGATTCCCAGATCTATGATAAAGGATTCAAAGTTGTATTTGACAACAAGAAGTGCTAAATGTTGAAGAAGGATTATGTTATCTCGGAGGAAAAAGTCTTAATATCAGCTTCAAGATATAATGATTTGTATGTCTTGGATCTATCAAAGGCCTCCACAATGGAGAACATTGTCCAATGCTTCTTGTCAAAAGCAATAGAGAGAGATTTACTCTCCTGGCATAGGAGAATGGGACACATTAAACCTAGGAAGATGAATCATCTGATACAGAATGATTTAGTAAATGGAGTAACTGTCAAGAACTTCCAGATTCTAGATTTTTGTGTTGCTTGTAAGAAAGGGAAACATACCAAGAAGTCTCACAAGACAAAGAAAGTTAATTCAATTGACCTTCCTCTCGAGCTTCTACACATAGATCTGTTTGGCCCAGTCAGCACGAAGAGCATTGCTGGAGATTTGTATTGTTATGTAGTTACAGATGATTACTCAAGATTCTCTTAGGTGATGTTTCTGAAATCGAAATTAGACACATTTGAATCATTCACACATCTAGTAACTACATTGGAATCACTCTACAAGCTGAAAGTAAGACAAATCCGATAAGACAACGGAACAGAGTTCAAGAATCAGTGGATGGAGGCGTTCTCTAAAGAGAAAGGAATTCTACATGAATTCACGTCTGCCTACACTCCACAGATAAATGGGGTTGCTGAAAGAAAGAATGGAAGCTTGATAGAGGTAGCAAGAACGATGTTAGCCAACTCCAAACTGCCTATTCAATTTTGGAACGAGACAGGGCTAATGCATGCTACACTCTCAATCGAGTCTTGGTGGTCAAACGTCATAGGAAAACATGTTATGAACTACTCCAGCGATGTAAACCAAACTTGGAATATCTTGAACCCTTTGGTGCACCATGCAAGCTGCTGAAGAAAACTCAGACTGGGAAGTTCAGTGAGAAGGCTGAAGAAGGTATCTTTCTCGGATACAGTATACCGTACAGGAGAGTTTATAACAACTCAATGGGTCAGGTAGAAGTGTGGTGCAATGTCGATGTTCAAAGATACACCACCCCCTGCTGGAAAAGGACCTTCTTTCTTTTTTTGAATATGATGGATTTTTTAAGTCCTTCAACATACCTCCATCCCTTCCTGATGATGAGTTATCGACTAAAATGATGTACGATGTTCTAAACACTCCGCCACAAGACTCGACAGCATTAGTTCCACTAGACGGTTCTTCTAGTCCTTTAGGGGGAGAGCTTGATGTAAGCGACTCCTCCTCTGATGATAAAGCAGTGGAGACTAGAAAGGTGGACCAGGAGGAATAGGTTCCTGCTAATGAAAGTACACAAGCATCAGATCTTGATGCCTCTGACACTTCCGAACCTCATACTCCAACAGCTACAGATATTGAACCTGGGATTCAAAATATGGACTAGGAAGTAGTTGTTCCCACCACTCCCAGATCTCGAATCAATGTGTATCATCCCCTGGACAACATCATTAGGGATGTACGATCGGGAGTACAGACCCAAAATCAGCTATACTCAGCTGATTATACTTTAGTCATGGAAAAAGGCTATCTTCACAATTGTGCTTATCGATGTTTTGTGTCTCAATTTGAGCCAAAATATGTAAGTGAAGCCTTAAACGATGAGGCATGGGTTTGTGCTATGCAAGAAGAACTCCTACAGTTCAAGAAGTTAGGCTTATGGACCCTTGTGGACAGACCAAAAGGTGCTAAGGTGATTGGCACTAAATAGGTCTTGAAGTGTAAGAAAGATGACCAAATGAGTCATAATCAAAAACAAGGCTCAACTTGTGGTTCAAGGGTTTAGGCAAGTCGAAGGAATTGACTACAATGAAGTGTTTGCACCTGTGGCTCGGATGGAAGCAATCCGTATCTTTCTAGCCTATGCATCCAACATGAAGATTAAAGTTTATCAACTAGATGTAAAAAGTGAATTCCATCATGGTGAAATCCATGAGGCAGTCTACGTCAGTCAAACCAAAGGATTCGAGGATCCTTATCATCGGGATAGAGTTTACAAACTGGACGAGGCTCTCTACGGGCTCCATCAAGCCCCTAGAGCCTGGTATGAGAAACTCTCAACTCACCTAGTGAAACATGGTTTTCGTACAGGGGTGATTGACTATATGTTATTCATCAAAGAAAAAGATGGTGATTTACTGCTAGTACAGATATATGTGGACGACATAATCTTTGGTTCCAAGAATGTAGAATTATGTAAATAATTTGAATCTGTAATGAAAGCAAAGTTTGAGATGAGTTCCATGGGGGAAATGAAGTTCTTTCTTGGATTACAGGTGGATTAGACACCAAAAGGAATCTTCCTGCATCAGTCCAAATATGTAGGTGATATCCTTAGTTGGTTCGACATGGAGAATGCTTCAGCTGCTGGAACTAGAGGTTGCTAGTTCATTATACGATATGTCGGTAGATTCAACATAATAGATGAGTAGATCTCATTGGTGATTTAAATTCAAACTAAGTTGTTCAACTTTCAGTGGGTTCCCATCTTATTCCTGGTTAACACAATCAATGCATTTCCAATAAGGGGTGATGAGCAAAATAAACGCCACAAATATATCTGGATGACCAGAAAATGAGCAAAGCACATGGAAAAATGCTAAATGCAATCAAGCTAATAACTTTTGTTATTGGTGCGTTATATGCAAAAAGAAAAATAAATGCTCTAACAAGAAGATAGGTTATGTGCCTCTCTGTTGTGCGGTGGCACTGACCTGAGGATAAGCATAACCTAAATATTATAGAATTCATTGTTGTTTGTGCCTCTCTGTTGTGTGATGGCACTGACCTGAGGCTTGGCATCTCTTTGAAAGCTCTTAGAATAGTTTTTTTCTTGTCAAATATCCGTATACCGCTCAAAAATATCCTGAGGAATGTTGATTACCATATAAGTGTGAGTTCCATAAATGCTTGTTGAAATAATTAAACCTAAATCATCACCAATGTGAGTCAAAAATCTGTGTATGGATTTAAGAGGACAAATATACTGACAATCATCGTGGCTGCAACTCTTGATAGTCTAAATCATTATGTGTATCTTATAACTCTAGTATGATTTCCTAAAATTGCTATTGACTCTAGGACAAAACAATAATCTAGCATCAAAATGTTTTATTAAAATGTTCCAAATGATTCTGATATACCTGTATGATTCCATAATGAATCGTTCCACAAATGATCAAATTATCTTGAAGTTGTGTTGTTTAGGAAGAAAATTTTGTTAGATGAGTTTCTATAAGATTTCAATCTATCTCTAATCAAACACATAAAAATATGTCTTCTTTTGTTTTTAATATCAATTTGTTTTTCTATTTTTCTAGTTTTTTTGTTGCATAAAAGTCAGACTATACAACTAGATGAAATCTATAAATCACTCACTAAAAAGAGTCACGTCTGAGGTGACCAATTGATTCTAAATAAAAGGATCATGTCTAAGGATATCAAATAGTTTTAAATTAAAATGGATCACATCTGAGGTGATCAAATGGTTTTAAATTAAAAAGGATCACGTCTGAGGTGATCAAATGGTTTTAAATTGAAAAGGTAATGTCTGAGATGATCAATGTTCATAAATGTTAGATATCACAAGGTAAAAGTTTAAGTGTTTGTAAGTATGAGCCAAACGCACAATTGGACCATAAGTATGAGCTAGTCGCACGATTGGACTATAAGTATGAGCTAGTCACACTATTGGACCATAAGTTTGAGCCAATCGCACGATTGGACCATAAGTATGAGACAGTCATACGAGTGGATCATGAGTTTGGGACATCTATACGATTAGATCACCAGAATGAACCAATCGTACGACTAGATAAAGAATCTAAGCCAATCACACAACTGAACCCCAGTCGCACGATTGAAGCATGCATATGGGTCCAGTCGCACGACTAAACATTAAAATAGTATAAATAGAGGGGTGAGTCGGTCGCCTTTTTCACCACCCTTCAAAGCATTCAAAATTCTCTCATACGCAGACACTCTACCCAAATTCCTTTACCTTGATTACTTGTTGATTATGATTCTAACTGATATCTCATTTGTAACACCCGATTATTTTAAAGTCAATGAAAGGATGAATAAAGTGAAAGAAAAGAAGGAAAAGAAATAAAACCCAAGTCTAGGGGTACAAAGGGTCCAAAAGGACAAAATGTTTGAAAAGTGGGTGTAAAAGGTGGTATGGCTGCCCATATGTCACATACATCACTGATCTTCGGGTTTTAGAGAGAGAGAGAGTAGCTGGGAGCAGCAAATTCTCGGCTTTGAAGGAAGGACTTGAAAGAATTCGAATTCAAGGTTAGAATTCATGTTTTTATGGTGTCCTTAACCGGTTATGTCCTCGGGTTATGCTTATGTGTGATTATATGCGTTCGGGTATGTTTTTAGTGGGTTTCTAGGCGGTTGAATTCAATTTGCAAACGAGTTTGGAAGAAGCCATACTCAAGAGCTGCAAAGGTGAGTTCTAGGACCCCTCTTTTACCCGTTTTATCTGATTTTGGGGCTGGAATTACATGAATGAATGTTTTCATTAAACTGGGTTTTGGACCCACATGTTTGAATGTGTGTATAATGATGTTATGATATGATGTGTGATTATGTTCATGTTTGTTGATGTATGATGATGTTCCTAAGACTTAGGATGTATGATTTAAGCTTAGAACATGACAAACGGTGAGTTGAAATTGAAATCTGATGTTTAAGGCTCATATGTTAAGTTTTAGAATCTGCATAACTGTTGGAAAGTTAGTGCGGATGAGGTCAATGCTGATGAGCATTGACTAAGTAGGGAAATGTGGATGAAGTAAGTCAATGCGGATGTAGTAAGTCAATGCGGATGAAGTAAGTCAATGCGGATGAAGTAAGTCAATGCGGATGAAGTAAGTCAATGCGGATGAGGTGAGTCAATGCGGATGAAGTCAATGCGGATGAACATTGACTAAGAATATGAAATGCGGATGAGTAACGCAAATACGGATGACAAATGCGGATGAAGTAAGTCAATGCAGATGAAGCAAATAAAATGCAGATGAACAATAAGGTCAATGCGGATGAACACTTAGTAAAATTCTGACTTAATGGAGAAAAAGGGGTAATGTAGGCTTTGACCTAGGAGATTCCCGGGGGCTATGTATGTTAACTTTTGAGGACATAGATGTTAAGATGGGCATGTAGTGATGTATGATTGATGCATATGGATAATGTTGATGTATGATGTTGTATGATTATGCATGATGTATGTTATGAATGTATGATGTTGCCCTGTATGATGTGATGACTGTATGTTATGTTCCTTGTTATGACGTATGTTTATCTTTCCGTGGCTTTACGTGTTATGTTAATGAATGAACCGAAAGTATTATGTAACATAAAGTGAAAGATAATGAAAGAGGAACATGATGAATGAATGCATGCATTAATGAACGAATGAATGTAAG
>BJCM01081328.1:0-20286 GCA_018326385.1 Flaveria bidentis | reverse complement strand
TATCTTCATCTGACTCATAGTGTAGATGGCTTCTAATGGTAGTTTCTTAAAAGAAACTGGTTCCCATATAGATACAGTAGAAAGCCCATCCCTATGTATTAATAAAGCTCCATCTACATCTACCTCCAGCTTCACAATGTTTCCCAGTTGCAGAGGAGTCTTTTTTTCATTCTCTTTTCTCTCTTGGCAATGATTTGATCATATGCCATCTTTAGTATTTTGATGCATTTTAAGAAGAAGTGCATGTCTTCTTCACCCAGTTTGTTTGATATTTCTCTAAAATGCCTGGTGTAGATGTAGTGGATGTATGAATTTTCAAGTAGCCTCACTTCATATCCACTGAACAATCTGATTTCTGCAACTTCGTTTCCTCCCAATTTTCTTTCATTACCAACTCATAAGACTTTTCATCATAGTAAACATTGGAGATTGGTATGGAGGAATGAGTGCCAGACACCATCTTTCTCTTCCAAGACTCAGTTGGTTTTACTTTAAGCTCTGGAAAGACAACTTCCTCTACTGGTTTAGTCCTTTTCTTTTCAAGAGGGTTGATGAAGGATCTATCTTTCCTCATACAGATAGCCTTTAGAGATTTGAAGTTGTCAGTTCTTTTGAACATTCTAAGTATCTCTTCAAACTCATACCCTCTGAACAGAGCCATATGATTTATCATTTCCAAATTGGCTAGTTCCTTCAAGTCATGAATCTACAGGGCATTTACAAGAGCAAAGTACTCTGTATAATTGAACCAGCCCTGAGATCCTTTGGACCATGAACATATTCCAGTCACTATCATACTTCCAGGCAATGATTTTCTGATCAGTTTTTCCCTTGGGAGTAGACACACATTTGATCATCTCTGCAGTGGTTAGACCTTCTTGAAGTTTTAGTTGTGAAGGCTCTACAAACCACTGAGGATATCTGTGTAGTTCAGGTGCCAAAGAGTCATGATCTCTAAGGGTGAGCTGCATATCTTGAGCTGACACTCTGGTTCTGGGCTTCTTGCTAATAATCTCTTCTTCCAAAGACTTAAGCCTCTTTTTCTTCTCATTGATCAACCTAAGGACAGCAGCCCTTAGGGAATTAGTTTCATATTTTGAAGCTTTCTCTTTGTAAACCCTTGACTAGAGAGATAATCCTTCATTTCCCAATCAGACATGTTGTAGGGATCAGGATATAAGGAATGAGGAGTAGATGTTTGCTTCTTCAAGGATGTTACTTTGGGCACATCAGCTTTAGGAGAAAGAGTCTTCTCATACTTAGTCTCAATTGTGGGGTCCAGCAGTTTGTTCAATTTCTCTTCTTCTGCCTTCATTCCCTCATAAGTCATACTGAATACTTCATTTGGATCATATCCATGATTAATAAAAAACATGGCTTTCACCATTAGATCATGAGTCTATGCTTTTTCAACCATTTCTTCTCCTGATTTTTCATTTTTCATTAGGCTCTCAACTGCTATTGATTCATCAGCCACATAGCCACCCTCTATTTCTCCTTCCTCCAAGTCTACAAAATCAGCTTTCTTTTTTAGTTGAGCCTTAGCTTGTTCATGTTCTTCTAAGAATTTAGCAATAACAGCAAGGCTTCTAGGATCATCCTTTTTGCTTTTTTGTTGGCTCTTCTTCTAACATAGACCTTTTTCCCTTGGCCTTCTTTGTTAAGTACTTCCTCTTCCTGGTATATGTTTGCATTGGAGGACAAGAAGAGGTTTTAGGATGTTTTGCTTCTAGAGGCAATTTTTCAGCCTTTGGTTGTTCTTGTTCATAGATTGTAGTAGTTGATTCTTCCTTTTCTTGTTGCTCTTCACATAATCATTTGATCAGCTCTTTTTGTTCTATAGTGAGTGACACAGCAGGCACTAGTTCCATGCTCAATTCCTTCTCAAGAGTGACATGAGATTGAGGAATAACAACAATTGGTCCAATAACAGTCCTCTGTTCAACTATGAAGTCCTAGAAATCATCATCAATAATGAATTCTTCAGCTGTGAAGCTATCTAGAGCTTTGATCATGTCACTATATTCAACCGCTTTAGTGTGAGCATCAACTGATTTTTCTGAGTAAACAACCATTTCCAAGCTGGACTCTTCATTCTTTGTCTTGCTTGTTTCTTCTCCCTTTTCAGTCTCAAAAAGTTTCATCCTCTTAGCATGAGGGAGTCATCACCACTCTCTGTTGATGAACTTTTAGAAGTAGTTTCCTTCTCATTATCCACAGCTTCTTTCTCATCATCATCTCTTATTTCTGCTTCAGCTTTCCTTTTAATTTCAACCAACATTTCAAGCTCAGAGACTCTTTTGCTTAGGCTTTCATTCTGATTTTGAAAATTAATAATGATTTCAGCCTGTTCTTCAATTAATTCTTCTTGCCCTTCCATAGCAATTGTCTGTATTAGGGTTTTTTTGAGGAGATTGTATTAGTGAAGGTACAAAAGGTGATGCCATATCAAGAACATGAGATTCAGTGTGAAGATCACCCCCTACATCCACATAGGGTGACACTAACCTATGTCATTCATCTCTTTCCTCAACCTGCTCATCAACAACTTACTGAACATAAACAAATGGTTCTTGAATTTGCTCATCAGCTAGAGCATGTTATTCTTCACCTTGTTCATCAGGGTTGATTTGTTGAAGCATCCAGGGTAAAAGAGGAGAGTGAGCTCCACTGTAGAAGTTCCTCGGATCTTTTTTTTTTGATATATTTCTAGGACTTTGCATCATAGTGAGGGATATTCAGAAATCTGGGAATGCTTCATTGATCAGACATTGAATGAACCTTGGGTACATCAGGAACATGTACCTTTTTCCTTCCTGAACATTGGATACTAGACCATTGAATACACATGCTGATATTTTGAATGGCCTATTAGTGCATAACGCACATATTGCTGATGAAGTGATCACATGAATATCATTCCATCCAGTCTTCCTTTTGGACAAACAATCCTGATAGAGGTGGATTAGAAACCTCCATTGTAAGTCCACCAGTCCCTTCATAATCTAATTTCCTTCATATCCTCCTTCATAGCCAGTTTTGGCAAAGGAGGTATGATCTCATCATCTTCATGCTCAGTGGGTGTGTTTGTATCATCACCAAACTATAGACACTGTCTCACAGTTTGTTTATTGATGATCAGAGAATGTTCATCATCAATTCTCCCGGACAGAGTCTTTTCACAATCAACATCTGTCACTTCAGCTGTATTCCAAAAGGACCTTATGAATCTCTCATAGATAATAGGTCTAACTATGATGGCATAAGCTACTCTTGTAGTATAGATGAATCTGATCATATCCCTAAGCCCTTCTTCCTAAGGTACATCAGGGTCAAGATAACCACTGATATTGTGGAGCTTGCTCCAAGTAAGATTAGCCATGTATCCTGCATTAGAGGCATATGAGTTATATTGATGAAAGTATATGTTCTACATTATGCATGCTTCATCATTTTGACTTTTGATGGTCAAAGATGAATGTTTGAAGGTACCGTTCTATAGGAATCACTTCAAATTGTGATGTTATCAAGAATTAATCATTGTTATTTTGTTTTTCATGTTTGAAGATATAATTTTTGATGTTGTTGACCTTTAATATGATTATACTTCAAGATTTGATTTTGACATTTTTGATTTCATCATGCTTTGTTCGTACGATGAACATGGCTATGAAGTTTCCTTGTTGAGTGGTATTCTTCTTAGTTTGCATGTTCATTGAATTCGAAAATGTTCATCTTTTCTTAGAATAAATCTAATTTTGAGTGTTCTTCATTAACCTAGGGTTCTAAGTTCATTATCAATCCAAGTGTCTGACATTTTAGGTTACAAAATGTTAAATATTTCACATTTTGTTCGATACTATTGTTGAGTATAATCGAAGATAAGGATAGAATAGATGATATGAAACTAAGATTTTTGATTGTTAAAGATGATGATAATTGATGAAAATGAACAGTGTGTTTTCGCTTGTCGCACTTTAGAATCTCTCAAATTTGAAAAGCATTAAATGACCTTTCGAGTCATGATTTAAATAGTCAAATAAGAGCATTTACAAGTTTTTCACAAGTTTCAAAACAAATGCGGACAAATTTTAGTTGCTACTATAGCAAATGCCAAAAGGTTTTAGACATCCATATTTGTTTACTGTTGCAAATGCGGAAGAGTAAAACTTAAGGATTTGGACAACCGCATTTGTGTACTGTAGCAAATGCGGATATTGAATACTTAAGATTTCGCCTATCCGCATTTGTGCATTGTAGCAAATACGGTTGATTGAATTTGTTCAACATTTTCACTCTGTAGGAAATGCAGTTGATCAAACTTGTTCAGCATTTGCTCACTATAGCAAATGTGGTTGATCAAACTTGCTTAGAATTTGTTCACTGTAGCAAATGTGGTAGAGTAACACTACCACATTTACTTGATCATCATCCATGGTGACAGAAGAGATTAAGCACTTGTTTAATCATTTTGAAAGTACATGAAAATTGTTGAAGTTACACATATCCACAAGTGCGGATTAAAAAAACAAATACGAAAGTGAAAATATCATCCACATTGACAAACGCGGAGGAACCCTTTTGATCTTCAAAGGTTTTTGACACTAAAATTTTCTTGTATACTTCTTAGACACGAATGCAGTAGAGTAAACGCTTTGTCCGCATTAGTTTCACTTGACATAAACAGTTACCCGCATTGGTTATATGTATGGGTTACCTTTACCCATATTAACCAATGCACTTATCTGCATTAACTTTTGAACTTAATCAAAAATAAATGTTTCTGTTTTGGTTTTTCTTTTTATGAAGAATTGTCTTTTGATTGAATTCTCTTATGAAGTTGTTGACTGTTGTTGGGGTTATCAATTCTTGCATGGATTGACTTGTATGTTAGAAGTGATACAAGTTTCCTATTGTTTGACTATTCTTGGACTTCTCATGCTTCCAAGAATCTGCATAAGCTGAGATGTTATGGTATAACTTCTGCACCAACACATACATTTTCTTTTTGATTTGTTTTGAAGTTTTAAGAAAGTAATTTATGATAGTAAATGTTTATACAAACTTAGTCAAAAAATTAAAATTACTCCCCCTAAAATTTATATCCACATCAGGATAGAAACTTTAAATATTTAAAACGTTTTGAATATAAATTAATTTCAATTATTAATAATGAAGATAAGTATATCTTTTGTTAGGATAATATCAATCTTACATTCCACATGTGCATCCTTGATGATAAAATGGACATGTTTATGAACTTGCTCATTGAAGGTATGTTTGTCCTCATAAACTCATACCTGGTTAATATTATAATGCATGTGATATTTATCATGTTTTTGTCTGTTTGATTATTCAACATGTACCTCACACACAAAAGCATGGAATGATCAACCATCCTTATGTAATGCATGGTAGAACATTTTCACAACTTTCTTGACTAGGTTATTTAAGTTATGAGATATCATTTTCACTAACCCTCATTGGGATTCTTTTACTTTGATCCTTTTCATGATGATCCACATTGGGATTCTTTTCACTTCACTTAGGAAGGTGATCCATGATTGGATTCTTTTGTTCATTCACTTGGAATGTATTGTTTTTGTAGATTCATCCAATTTGGATGTGTTCCTCATTGGGAATCTTTTGGATCAGTACATCTGCACTATGTGCTTGTTTCATCAGGTCTTTACTCAGCGAAAAAGAGATGAAACTTGATGTAGGTTAAATAGATTCATAAAGGATCATTACCTGGTGTGCTTAAGTTACTACACACACATACACTTAGATAAGCCAATACATACATGTACTTTGAGATGAGTGTTTTAGCATTGAATTATATTTTAAATCATCACTGCATGTATCTTCTCTTCCAAGTTGAGCCTACCAACATATCTGGTAAGTCATGACAGTCTTTCAAATTTTGAAATTAAGCATAGTGAATGATATAACGACTGTAATTATATCACTTCCCAAATATTCTTTTCTTCATCAAAATTGACTTCTTTTTGTGATTTTTTGATGTTATTGAATTGTTTTTATATTTTGATTGGTTTTACTCAAGGTTAATCATGCCAATTGATTGAACTAGGAATTCAAACCTTCTAGGTTCAAATGCCTTGATAAATAAATTAGCCAATTGACTTTCAGTGGGTACTTGAATCAATTTGATTAACCCTTTTTCCGCACAGTCTCTCATAAAGTGATATCTAATTTCAATGTGTTTCGGTTTTTAGTGCTAAACTGGATTATTTGTAATGAAAGCTTCTGTAGTGTTGTTAATGTGAATTGGTGTATGCAAGATGTTAAAACCATAATCAAGCATCTGGTTTTGAATCCAGAGAACTTGAGAGCAACATACTGATGCTATAATATACTCAGCTTCTGCTATTGAAACAGATACATTTGTCTACTTCGTGCATTGCCAGGAGACCAGTTTAGGGCCAAGAAATTGACAACCGCCAGAAGTGGACTTCCTATTGAATTTGCATCCTCCATAATCACTGTTAGTGAAGGCATAGAGATTGAAGTCTCCTTTCTTTGTATACCATAACCCAAGAGCTGGTTTGCCCTTAAGATATCCAAATATTCTCTTGATAGCATTTACATGAGATTCCTTAGGATCAGCTTGATATCTGGCACACACACAAACACCAAACAAAATATCAGGCCTATTGGCTGTTAGATACATAAGTGAACCGATCATAGATCAATAGTGAGTCTGATCCACTGATTTGCCTTCTAGGTCAGGTCCAATCTTCACTTTAGTATCCACATGAGTTCTGATAGACTGACAATCAGCAAAGTGAAATTTCTTCAACATTGTTTCCATATATTTTGATTGATTGATGAAGATTCCATATACGATTTGTTGACTTGAATCCCTAGAAGGAATGTGAGTTCCCCCATTGCACTCATTTGAAATTTTGAATGCATAAGGTCTTGAAAGTCTTTATAGAGTTGCTTATTTGTTGTGCCAAATATAATATCATCCACACAAATCTGGACTAGCAACATGTCTCTTCCTCTTCTCTTTCTGAAGTGAGTCTATTCGATCTTTCCTTTTTCATATCCATTTTCAAGAACAAAGGATGATATAGTCTCATACCACTTTCTTGGAGCTTGATGAAGACCATACAGGGCTTTGTCAAGCTTGTAAACTCTATGAGGGAAATCTGGATCTTCAAATCCAGGTTGTTGACTCATGTAGGCTTCTTTAGCAATCTTTCCATATAAGAAGGCACACTTTACATCCATTTGATAAACAGTAAACTTCATGGATGCTGATTATGCGAGAAATATCCTTTTTGCTTCTAATCTGGCAACATATGCAAACACTTCATCATAATCAACTCCTTCTTCTTGAGTGTAACTTTGTGCCACAGGTCTTGCTTTATTTATGATGATGATCCCTCTATCATCAGTTTTGTTTCTGTACAGCCATCTGGTGTCGATAGGGTATTGTCCTTCAGGAAGATCAACCAGTTGCCATACTTCTTGCTTCTTGAATTGTAGCAATTCTTCCTGCATTTCTTTAATACAACTATTGTCTTGAAGAGCCTCTTTGGTGTTCTTGGGTACTGTTTGACAAAGAAAGCATGAGAACAAATAGATGTTTGCAATACTTGACTTTCTTCTTGTCACCCTTTCAATAAGTTCACCAACAATGCTTTCACAGGATGATTCTTGTGTATTCTGGTGGTAGGAATTGAGTCACTAGCAATGGTTACATCAAGATTGGAGACATTCATATCATTATGGTAAAAGGCAATTTCATCTTTTACTGTTGGGGAGTTATGAAGATAATTAGACTCTATTTCAGTGACTGCTTCAGCATCAGCAGCACTTTGATTTTTTCCATTATTAGATGTTCTTTCTATTTCAACTAGAGGAGTTGCTTGGTTTTGGTTTCTAATCTCAGTTGATAGATCTTCTAAATGTGATGGTAGCAAGCTGGGACCAACTTCTGTTGAAATACTTTGCTTTTGTGATGGTTGTCTGACAAGATCAACTTGGAGAGGAATATCTTGATTCATGTGCTTAGTAGATGTAGGAGGAATCAATGGAAATCATCTCTTCTATCTAGACCTAATGAAGATTCAGCTGGATGTAGATTTCTTGCACCAGACAAGTGAAATTGATCAAATGATTTTGTAAATGAGTCAATATCATACAACCAGGCGGGACCATTTGTAGATTTAGGAAATAATTGATCCTTGAATTGAACATTTGTAGATTTATCAATAATGTTTAATCTAGGGTTAAACACTCAGTAAGCCTTTGAAACAAAAGAATAACCTACAAAGAATCCTTCATTAGACTTAGATGAAAATTTTCCCAAATAGTCTCGGGTGTTTAATATTGAGACAGGATTACCAAATGACTTAAAAAATCTAATAAATGGTTTTCTGTGAAATAACAGTTCATATGGACTCATGTTACCTTCTTTTACAATCAGAGTTCGATTTTGCACAAAGCACGATGTGTTAATTGCCTCTGCCCAGAAGGTAATAGGCAGTTTAGCATCAGATAGCATTGTTCTTACTACTTCAATTAGTGTTCTATTTCTCCTTTCAGCTATCCCATTTTGTTGAGGAGTTCTAGCTGCACTGAATTGATGTGAAATGCCTTTGGTTGCACAAAATGAACTCATGTCTTTATTTTTGAACTTTGTTCCATGATCACTTCTTATTGTTTTAACCTTATGATCAAGTTGGTTTTCATTTTTTGTGGTAAAGTCTTTTATTATTTGGGATGCCTCATTTTTAGGAAGTAAGAAGAAAACCCATGTAAATCTTGAAAAGTCATCAATGATCACCAAACAATACTATTTCTTTCCAATGCTCATAACATGAGTTGGTCCAAACATATCCATATGAAGTAGCTTCAATGGAGTATTGTTTGTGTTCACCAACTTGGATTTGTGAGAAGATTTATTTATGTTATTTTCCTTTGAGGCACGCTGAACAGTGATCAACAAAATGAAATTCTTTATGAGGAAGACCAATGACATGGTTTCCTTTGACAAATTTGTTCATATTTTTGAAATTTGTGTGCCCCAAACGTATGTGCCAAAGCTAGGACTCATCAAATGATGCTTTTGAAAAAAGACATGTTTCTTCTATTGGTGTTGTAGAATTCAGGTTTAAGACATAGGTGTTATTCTTCTTCGGAGTCTTTAGGACAACCCATTCTTCTGAGATTTGAAATCCTTGTTTCAGAATGTAGCAATGAGAGTTGGTAAGTGAGTTGAATATTTCTTGTCGCAGATCTAAGACACGCTTAGAAGATTGAAGTTTAATTGTTCACAGTAGTTCACTCTATCAAAACTCAAAATCCCATTGGTCACAGATCCTTCACCAGTAATTCTTCTACCTTGTGAATCTCCTCCGAATGCCACAATAGTTCCTTTTATTTGCTTGAAATCATGAAGGAGGGAATGATCTCCAGTTATGTGTCGGGAACACCCACTGTCCACATACCATAGGCTATTAGACCTATATGGATGACCCTGCAAGCACAAAAGAAATAATTAGAATATGGAACCCAAGCCATAATGGTCTTGGTTTCCCGTTCCTATCCATAATGGTGACCTCTTGATACATCCCTCTGAATTGTGATCTATTTAGAGGTGAACTAGGAGATTTCTTGTGATATTTTGATTGAGACATCTCATCAACACCAACTGAAGAGTCAGAGGAGTAATGAAACCTTTGATCTCTATTGTGTTGAAGAAATTTAATTCATTTTTTATTGTACAACATCAATTTTGATTTGGGAAGATCAAGCTTTTGGTTAATGTTGTGATGTTTGTGTCTTTGAATCCTCCATGATTCTTTCATGTTACCCCTGTTATTATTTGATCTAGATGTCCTAGATTGATTGTTGGGAAAATGACTCCTGACATGGGGTTTAACAGATGATGTTGTTGTGATGGGTTTGTTTTGAACAATTCCCAATCCCTTCTAATTGAAGTAACAATCAGATGTACTGTGATTGTTTGTATCATAGACTAAATAATATTTGTTAAAATAGCAGTTTTTTTGTGGAATGGTTGTTCATGCCACAGATTGAGCAATATTGATTGAAAAAGTACTCTTATGTTTTATGATTAAACATGTCATATATGTCACAATACATATGTTTGTTTCTCGAATCTGATTTTGATTTAGTAGACTCAATTGATTTTACTATTTTCAACTGAGTCACATTCTTTTGCTTAGGGGAGGAATCAAAAACAACCCTTTTTATAAATTGCTTCATAACAATACGTTTGTTAATTTTTCTAGGTTATTTTTGTTTCTTCAACCCTTTCTTTACCTCTTACCCAAACTGATCAACATGCTCCTTGTTACATATGTCAAAACCGACTCCTGGTCTTAATTTTGATGATTGAGGGCCTGATTGAATTTTAGATGTTGAAATCAATGAGCTCCTTTGTTTCTTTTGTAGTGAAACCTTGTCTGATTTGCTTGAATTGTTTGGAGATATAATCTCATTATCAGAATTTCTTTCAGCTATGGGTTTCACCAACTTCACAAATTTCTTTTTAACTTTTGAAACATCAAGTATGAATTTAACAAATGAAACAATTGCCTTGGTTGGGCTTGATGGTTTGATGACACTCACTGTCTTGTCTCAATACTTCTTGATTTTAATTGGGTGTCCTAATCTGATTTTATCCTCATTTATTTCAATGTAAACATTTGGTTGGTTTTGAGGATTTGTGATCTGTTTTACTATTGTTATTGGTTCAATAGTGTTAGGTTCAATTTTCTCATTGAGTGTAATAAAGTCAGGCATGATAGTGTAGTTGTCATTGTATGGTGGAGGACAAGAGTTATACCCGATCCTAGACATATCTTTGGGATCCTTTTGAGAATCAAGCATCTCTTGCAACTTGACTGAAGACAGTTAAAACTTTTCTAGTTTCAATTCAGTAAGTGCATGTTCAGCTTTAGATTGAGCTAACTTTTCAGTAAATTGCTCATTCTCATCTGTAAGAGTGTACTTCTCACCATGCAAATTTTCAATGTTAGAGATGAGAGATTTTATTTTGATTTCAAAGCCTTTTATTTCTCTCTTGAGCATCTCTAACTTTACCTTTTCCTCTTTTATTTTTTTGCTAATTTATGGTTGTGCTCTCTATAAACTTGCAGTTTAGTAATGCATTTAGCACTACATAGATTAGATTTTACCTCAGAAGGCATAGGAGATGGACCATCGTTGATGTGAGCCATGAGTGCTTGATTTTGGAATTGAGGCTTTACTTCCTCTACATACAGACTCCAGTCACAAACTCCATCTTGCTTAATCACAATAGCATTTACAGATGACTGACTACTTCCATGAGCTTGATTTGTCAGTTGAGGTTGAGTCTGATATGTTTGATGTTGTTGTTGATGAGGATACTACTGCTAATGATTATTGGAGTGAAAACTTGAGTTTGGTTGTGACGATGACTGGCTGTGAGAATTCCTTTGAAAGTTGTTTCTTTTGGGGACATTGCATTCTCTAGAGAAGTGGCCAGTCATGCCACAGTTGAAGCACTTCACTTTGGATTTATCATACCCAAGCTTGGTGTTTTCATTAAAGTTGAGCTTTCTTTCCTATTTGAAAAACATCTTGGATCTCCTAGCAATCATGCCCATTTGGCATTGCAAAATCCACTTCTTCTACATCATCTGGATCAATTTCTTCTAAGTCTTCCTGGATCAGATGTGCAGAGGTGAGTCTTCCTCCTAAATAAGCTTCAAAGCTAGCAACAAAGGCATTATAAGTTGCCTTTTGTTCTTCAGATCTTGTATCATTAGGAGTGTTTGTAGGAGTTGAAGTGAATCCTGATACTTGAGATGATGTTGATGGCTTGTTGATTGGTGGAGATACAATGAATCTAGTGGTCTTCAGTTGATCTCTTGAAGAGATAAAATCATCCTCCTTAGTAATGAAGGCATTTTCCACAAAGTGAGAGTCTGATGGAAACTTATATGCCTCAATCACTTTAGGTCTACCTATGTTTCTGCTTCTTTCATTAGGCTCCAGTGCTTCTATCTTGGCTATCATTATATCAAAGGTAGTACTCTCAAGATCAAGAGTATTTTTCAGCATGGTCATATTTTGTTTCCAGTTCTCATGATGATTGTGCAGCATCTTCTTGTTTAACTCTTTATCTTTATAAGTGCCTCCCATGATCTCCAAGTCATTCACCAGCTACACAAATCTATGCAGCTGTTTAGATATAGACTCCCCTTTGAAGTGATGAAATGTTTCATACTGATTAACAAGCTTGTCCTTGTTATCTCAGCTATTTCACTGCTTCCCTCACACATAATCAGCAGTGCATCTCATACTGCTTTGGCAGTACCATACTTTTCCAGTCTTTTCAACACATCTCATACTGCTTTGACTTGTATAATGTAGATTAGATATGTTTTTTAGTTCAATTAGTTTAACTTGTCCAAATCTTCCAAAACGGGCTCTAAGAATCAGATCTGTTATGTTTCTGAGTTTCTATTGAATTTTTTTGTTATATTGTTGCTTTGTTCGTCAAGGTGAGGAAGTATGAACAATTAGTGTTGAAGAATATATTCTGATGTTTACTAAGTAGAGGTGATAGAACACTTTATTAGCAACTCGATCTCTAGATCAATCAAGTTCTTTTCATATCTTGGGTAGATCTGAAACAAAACCGAGACCCAAAGCTCTAATACCAATTGACTAAGTGGTGAGATTGAGATTCTTACTAGGATCGAATATAATGATCGAGTTAATGATTATATGGCAGAATCATACAATCAATAAACATTCATGGCAAGAGATACTCATAAATTCTTGTTTGTATTGATAAAGGTGATTGATTACAATAAATCCTAGGGTTTGAGCATTATACAATAATAATGCACCTTGAGAAAGTATAACACAAAATATTCTAATTGTCTATCAACAGTCACCTCATGTACGAGGTTTTGTATTTTATTTATAGGCTGACAAGATGCCTTTTTACAAAATAACTAAACTACCCCTGACCTATACATGAGAACTAGTCTAAGTCTTCATTAGTATTTCTTCTATTCATCCGCATTGACAAATGCGGATGAGTTGCACTTGATCAGCATTTCTTTACTTCTTATTTGTATTAGTAGTTGGTCATCTACATTGGGTAATGCGGATGAACAAATGCGTATGCGCATTTGTTGTCTGGTCATTCGCATTTGCAAATGCGGATGAACAAAACTTGTCCACATATCTTTTGGCTATCCACATTTGTTAATGCGGAAGAACAAACACTTGTAAGCATTTGTTCTAAGTCTTCCGCATTTACAAATGCGGTTAGTCAACACTTGTTCTTCTCAGCAGATTCTTCATCCGCATTAGTTCTTGGACTTAGGGAGTTTCCAACAGAAAACCATCAACTCACTAATTGAATTGGCATGTATGATCCTTTCAAGGTCCAACAGGAAGAAGTTGTGCAAGAAACAACATTGGGCTGCAACTATAGAGCCTTTTAAAGGTGTAAGCCCCTAACTTTTGATGGCAATGGTAATGTTGTTGCTGCTCACCGATGTGTGAGAGAAATGGAGGTTGTGTTGGAGATCATCGAATGCAAGGAGTATCAAAAGGTGAAGTTTTCTACCCACTCATTTATGGATTCAGCTTTATGTTGGTGGCATAACATTGTCCAGGCCGAGGGCAGCAGAGTCATTGGAACGATGAGGTGGAGTGAACTAAAGAAGGTGGTGATCGAAGAGTTTCCTCCTCACATGGAACTTGACAAGATCAAGAGAGAGTTCCTACAGTTGGCGGCGGGACCATAACACACCAGCAGTATACAACTAAATTCAATGAGATGGCGAGGCAGGTGCCAGATCAGGTGATACTAGTATCAAGGAAAATCAAGAGGTATATCCAAGGTTCGCTAGCAGATATCTGAAGGAACATGATCATTTCCCGGCTAAGTACTTTTAGGTTGGTGGTTGATTTGGCATGGAAGTTGTATGATCAGAGAGAGATGATAGTGCTTAAGATGAGCAAGAAGGTTGGTGGTGATAGGAACTAGAATGGAAAGCCATTTGGATGTGGTTGTGACACTCCGAATAGCAAATGTGCAAGGGTGGATGATTGGTGTGTAGTTACATCTGGTGCGGGTACGAAGAGGTGTGGTAAATGCGGAAAGGAGCATTCGGAAGAGTGTAGGTGGGGATTGAACGTCTGCTTCAAATGTGAGAAGCCCGATCATATGGCAAGATAGTATGAGGATGTAAGATGTTACAACTATGGTGAAGAGGGCCATCTGAGTAGGGATTGCAAGACGTAGAGGGCCGAAAGTTCTATGGCAAAGAAAAAGTTCGGGAATGAAGGGCAGAAAGGGAGCGCCAGAGCATTCACGATGACCCAATAGGAGGCTAGGACAGACCCTGATGTTTTGTTAGGTACGTTTCTAGTAAACCAAACTCTTGCCTCTGTGTTATTTGATTCTAGTGCTAGTAGGAGTTTCATTTATGCAACTTTCTGTGCTAATTTGTTTGTTACAAGTAGAAGTATTGATAAGTCATTAAATATAGAAAATGACATTGGTAAGTCTACCAGGATTTATGATCTGATAGAAGGTTGTGATATAGAATTAGATGGTCATAGGTTTCCTGCTAGACTATTTATGATGACCTTAGGTAGGTTTGATATAGTCCTAGTGATGGACTGGCTAGCAGCCTATGAAGCAAATATTATGTGTCGCAAGAAGATGATCCGATTGACAGCGCCTGACGAGAGTTCGATGATGATCTATGGTGATCGAGTTACTACGATTCCAAAGGAGATTTTGATGGTCGTGGCAGGAAAGTGCATGAAATGTGGATGTAGTGCCTACCTCGCTTATGTGAAGGATGTAGACATGTCCGTACCGCAATTGTCCGGCGTACCAATTGTGTGTGACTTTCCCGACTTGTTCAAGAAGAATTACCAGATGTGCCCCTGGACTGTGAGATCGAGTTCCAGATTGACTTGATACCTAGTGCTCAACTAGTTGTCAGGGTACCATATCGATTGGCTCCATCCGAGATGAAGGAACTTATGGTTCAATTGCAAGAATTTTGGATAAAGGGTTCATTCAACTGAATATCCCTCCCTGGGATGCTCCGGTCTTGTTCGTAAATAAGAATGGTAGTATGAGGATGTGCATTGATTACCGTGAGTTAAACAAGTTGACGATAAAGAATAGATATCCATTACCCAGAATTGAAGACGTGTTTGATCAGCTCCAAGGTGCGAGATAGTTTTCGAGAATAGATCTTCGATCTGGCTATCATCAACTAAAAGTGAAGGAGAAAGATAGTCCCAAGACATCTTTTCACACACGTTATGGAGACTACGAATTCCTCGTTATGTCCGTTGGATTAACCAACGCGCCAACTACCTTTATGGATTTGATGAATCAGGTGTGTCGACCAATGTTGGATAAATCAGTGATTGTGTTTATTAATGATATCCTAATTTATTCGAGGAGAAAGGAGGAACATGCTAGATACATTCGGGAGGTGTTGGAGATGTTTATGAGAGAGAAATTGTATGCCAAGTTCTCCAAGTGCACATGGTTGTGCCAAGTTTAGTTCCTGGGTCACGTGGTGAATCCCAAAGGGATTATGGTGGACTCGGGAAAGGCAGAAGTGGTGATGTAATGGAAGTCTCCAAAGACGCTATTTGTGATTTGTAGTTTCTTGGGATTGGCAAGCTATTACAGGAGATTCATCAAAGACTTCTCCAAGATAGCTTCTCCATTGACCAAGTTGACCCGTAAAGATGTAAAGTTTGTATGGGGTCAAGAACAAGATAAGGCTTTTGAAGAGCTAAAGACAAGGGTGACACATGCTCTAGTTTTGTCATTACCCGAAGGAAGCGAAGACTTGGTGGTCTATTCAGATGCTTCTTATTCGGGGTTGGGTTACGTGTTAATACAATAGGGAAAGGTTATAACTTATGCATTGTGAGATTTGAAAGTCCATGAGAGTAATTACCTAACTCATGATTTGGAGCTAGCGGTTGTGGTCTTCACGTTAAAAATTTGGAGGCACTAGTTATATGGGACGAAGTGCACTATCTTCCCTTACCAAAAAGAGCTTGAGGTACTTCTTCGAGCAAAAGGATTTGAACATGAGGCAGAGGAGATGGTTAGAGCTTATCAAGGATTATGATTGTGAGATTCTTACCATCCGGGCAAGGCCAACGTAGTGGCGGATACCCTTAGCCAAAATGAGAGACCCAAACCAATCTAGGTGAAAGCTTACCAGTCGGTGATAACCTCTAATATGATGATACATGTCAAGGGGTTCCAAGATGAGGCATTGAAAGAAGATAAACTTAACTCTGAAAGGATGACAGGTCTAGTCACAGAGTTGAGTGAAAATACTCTCAAACTTAGAACCTGTTACGGACGGATGTGGATCCCTCGTTACGGAGACCTACGAGGGCAGATTATGGATAAAGAAGTGGAGTATGTGATCCAGTTGCAACTAAGATGTATCATGATACGAAGAAAGATTGTTGGTGGTCGGGTATGACATGTGAGGTAGCGGAGTATGTGAGCAAGTGCCTTACTTGCCTACAAGTGAAGGTAGAGCATCAGAAGCCATACGGAAAGATCCAACCTTTGGATATACTCGAGTAGAAATGGGAGCATATCACCATGGACTTTATTACAAAGCTACCACGTAACGAAAGGGGGTACGATGCTTTACTAGTGATAGTTGGGTGCTTAATTAAGAGTGCTCACTTTCTACCGATCCGTGAAACGCATTCATCGGAGAGGTTAGCAGATCTGTTTATCAAGGAGATTGTAACTTGTCACGGTGTATCAATGTCTTTTGTGTTTAACCGTGACACCCGATTTGTATCCAAGTTTTGGAAGAGATTTCAGAATGCGATGGGGACGAGGTTACATATTAGTACTGCTTATCATCCTTACACGGATGGTCAATCAGAGAGAACTATATAGATGCTTGAGGATATGCTCCCGGCATGCATCATTGATTTCGAAGGAAGTTGGGACGAACACTTACCGTTAGCTGAATTCTCATTCAACAATAATAATCATGCTAGCATTGGTCTGCATCCAAATGAGATGCTATATGGTAAGAGATGTAGAATGCCCATATGTTGGGGTGTTATTGGACAGAAGGAGTTGGGGAGCATAGAGGTGATCAAGGTTATAACTAAAAAGCTAAAGATGATCAACGCCTTTATGAAAGCGGTAAAGGATACGTAAAAGTCATATGCTGACAAGAGATGTAGACCGATTGTACGACTAGAGGACATTAAGGTTGAAGAACGACTCAATTACATGAAACAACCAGTGGCAATCATTGACCGAAAAGAGAAGGAGCTACGGAATAAAGTGGTTCCACTAGTTCATGTATAGTGGACGCATAGAAAGGGATCCAAGTCTACATGGAAGGCTGAAGAGGAGATGAGATAGTATTACCGATAACTATTCGAGGAGTGACAAGTTTTGGGGATGAAACCTATATAAGGGGGTGGACTTGTAACACCTGGAAACTTATTAAAGAAAAGAAAAGGAGGGTGAAAAGAAAGAAAATAAAAATAACCCAAGTTAAGGGGTTAATATTGTGCAAGAGGAAAACTTTTGATGTAATTGTAGAGAATTTATGAAGAGGTTGATGCAACCCCAACATCCAAAGTCTTTCTACATGCATGTTGCACAAGTACTGAAGAAGAATGCTTAGGAAGTTTTACACTTGCAACAGAAAGTACTCTAAGTGTAAAATCTTCCGAAGCCAAGATCAATATCTTCCGAAGCCAAGACCAATATCTTCCAAAGCCAAGACCAATATCTTCCGAAGCCAAAGATGAAGACTTCCGAAGCTTCAAAGACAAAGTCTTCCGAAGCCTCAACTCTTGAAGACAGATTTCTTCCAAAGACTTTATCTGATGTACTTTTCCATAAAGTTGGACACCTTTCCGCTGCATCTCTATAAAGTCACCATCTTGCATGAGTTGGTGAAAAGTTACATGCTTTTGGTAACTGTACATTAAGGTCTTGAGTTTGTAACTTTCTACTTCATGTACTTTATCCTTTTTGTAATAGATAAGGATGTGAGCTATGGCATGTTATAGTCACTAGTCAAAAGGCAATCTGCTTTTTGACTCTACAATTGATTTTGTTTATGTCTAGTCAATTGTATCCAGCTGGCTTTCATAGTTAGCCGGCTGTAAGATGTAGTAAAAGTATCTCATGTTCTTGTATCTTTCCTTTATGCTTTGAAACACTTGTAGTAAAACATAGAGAAAGCAATATACTGCATTCTTGAAAACTATATACTTGTGCTCTTGTGTTCTGTCTCTTACATTACTTGTGTTCTTAGTGTCTTATTGTAGTTAATCCAGTTTACTATTTGATTAAGTTCTAGTTAATCAACTCTTTGTGTTGTTGTGTTGTAAGTGAACCCCTTCACCGATCCTGTATTTGGTATTAGAGCTATCTAGGCTCTTGATATAAGATTTCACCATCTTAAGATCCCTCACACACACAAATACAAAACTTTTCAAATGGCAGCCATTTCCAAGACTGATATGGAAACAAGAACCATGAACAAGTCCCCATTGATCACTCTTGATGACTTTGATACCTGGTGCCTGACAATGGAAGGTTTCATCAGGTCTCTAGACTCAAGAATATAAGAGTCTGTTAAGAATGGACCTTACATACCTAGCACCCCCTCTGCTACTAGTGCTGGTATGATCACCAAGGCTGTGGAAAACTACTTTGATGAAGACAGGAAGAGAATAAAGATTGATAGAAAAGCCATGACACCCCTTCAGACTACTCTTCCAAACTCTGTATACAAAGGTTTCAAGAAGTGTAAAACAGCTAAACTGCTATGGGATGCACTGAAACTGATGTATGAGGGTTCCTTTGAAGCCAAGGAGAACAAGAAGGATCTCCTGAAGTAGCAGTTTGAAAACTTCACCTTCAAAACAGGAGAAACCATGACTCAGCAATACTTCAGGAGTTCCTCTTAAGAACATGAACATTGTAATGAAGTTCATTTCCATACTTCCTAGGTAGTGGACACACTACTGTGTGGTGATCAAGAGGACTGAAAATCTCAAAATTCTTACTCTGACAGAGTTATATAGGATTTTCAGTGGCTACCAGATGGAGATGAACATGGAAGGTTCATCTAGCAACTCCAATAATCAAATGGGTTCAGCCCTGCATGTGGTTGAAAGGGATAACATAGAACCCCAACATCATCTCATATGTTACCCTGACAATTCACCAAAGGGTCCTTTCATCACCTTCCCAGAGACACCAAGGGAGAACTACACTCAAGGAAGCCCATTCTAAGAGACAAGCTCTTCTCAAGCTTTTATGTCTTCTGATGAAAGTTGTGGAAACTTTCTTTTCTCTCTTGAAGACCTGGACTGTATCTATCCAGATGATCAAGAGTACATGGAGATAGTTCAGTAGATGGCTCTTCTCACTCACAGAGCCAAGAAATTCTACAAGAGGACAGGGAGAATGTTTCCAAGCAATGCAACTAGTGGAAAGTTTGGTTTGGACAAAGGCAAAGTCAACTGTGACAAATGTAACTTGATGGGCCACTTTGCCAGGGAGTGTAAGGCAGCTTGAACAAATGGTGTCCAAACACAGTCCAGACCCAACTACACTGACAAAGCTCCCCAGAATGAGGAGCCAAAGCAGCAAGCTGTTGTTGCTCTTGAAAAAGGAGGTTTTGACTGGAGCTTTCAGGTGGAAGATGCTTCTCCAAACCAAGCACTCATGGTAGATCATGATGAAGCCAAGGTAATGGAACATCTTTGTACCCGTGAATGCATTGCTAAAGTTAATAGATACAGGTCCTATAACTTGGAAATAAGATCTGATCTTGAGTCCTTAAACATTTTAAAAGCTATTTTTAGAAAGTCTGAAAATGATTATAAACTGAAGATAGAGGACCTAGAGAAAACTATTTCAGTTCTAAAACATGAGCACACATATTTAGGACTCAGATGAAGGATCTCATAACCAAGCTTACTGAGTGCCAGGCTGAGCTTGTGATCAATAAAGCCAGGACAGACAAATGTGTTCTTGAAGAAGAGACCTTCAAGAATATGATATCCTCATCCCTGCAGAACAAGGTGTGTTATCAAAACAAACAAGGACTAGGATCAAATGAGATAGCTCCTCCACATACAATCTTGTCAGTAAGATCTCCTAGGTGTGGAACTTGTGAAGATGAGCTTCCTCTCATAGATCCTTTGAGTGAAGAGGAT
>BJCM01081318.1:0-29445 GCA_018326385.1 Flaveria bidentis | reverse complement strand
TATTAGATCAAGAAAAAGGCTGGTGCAACCAAAACCAAACACTTTGACTATTTTTGGTACAACTTGTAAAGGAATTCCAAAGCTAAGTATGTAACTTCTGAAGGATATGGAGTTCTTCCGAAGACAAAGTGAAGAATCAACTTTCGAAGGAAAGCTTCAACTTCCAAAGACAAAGTCTTCACTTCCGAAGTTCAAGAGTTATAAGAATTCAATGACAATAACTTCCAAAGTAGAAGACCCTAAGCCACGGAAGAAGCAGCCTCTTCTGAAGTATAAAATGCTTCAGAAGAACTTGTTTTTCCAAAGCCAATTAACCTTTGGAAGATGCTACTATGAACTAGAGGATATAAGTATGGTCTCAAACACTTCGCTGCAGACCGTTGATACTACATGGTGTTTTCTAAAAGGCCATATAGTTGACCATATTTTATTCCACTGTTCACCTTTATATGTTAGTATAAGTTACCAACTTTAGTTGGTGATAAAAGGTAAGTCATGGACATGTCATGACTACCATATCTTAGATAAGACATTATCTAAGATACCTTAAACTATAGCTTTGTAGTATCTGCTTTAGTTAGAGGATTACAGCTGGTATCAAAGTATATCCAGCTGTAAATAGTAGTATATATAGTTTCTCATTGTAATTCTTGTATTAAGCTTGTAAGTGTCTTATAAACTTTGAGTTGAGAAATAATATATGCAAATATCTTGAAAATTATTATATTGTATTTTATTTATGTTACTTAGTATATTATAGTTAACTCTTAGAAGAACTCTGCTTCTTTAGTGTTTGCTAGTGAGTTTGAGAGAAATACTTGTGTTGAGTATAAAAACGGATCCTACAATATATATATATATATACATATATATATATATATATATATATATATATATATATATATATATATGCTAGTTTGACTATTATAAATAAAAATGTATGATTTTTGAAATTTGTTTAGTTTTATTCTTAATATAGTGTTTGCTAAATCCAATTATTTCCAACAAAGTATTCTTTTTGATGGATAATGAAAAATGAAGATTTATTTTAAAATTAACATATGATAGGTTGTAGTTATTTGTGTTCATAAATATTCATTTGTGTTTGTTTATATTTTTAGACATTTGATTATTTTTGTTTATATTTGTATATGTTCATTAACATTTAATTTGTTTACGTTTGATAAGTGTTCGTGAATAACTTATAAACAGTTGCATTTCCTGATGAGGGAATATTAACAAAAAGTCTTGTTTGATAAGAGAGAAAATTAATGATTTTACATGTAATTAAATGAAAGATGAAAATAAATGAGATCTGAATGCTCTCAGATCTATATCTCTATATCTAAACTTTAGGGTATTATGAACAATGGTTCTCATAACATAAAGATCAACTATTCATCAGTTATATTCTTTTGTGAGTGTTTAGGAAAGAGAAACAATAATAAATAAATGATTATTAGATTTTAATAAGCTAACCTATTGACTATTGCCCAACAAGTGGCCGGTAAGTGATCATATTTGATGTTAAAAACAATTTAATCCTAAGTTCCTAACTAACAATGTGAGCAATATTAATTTCAATTTTCAATTTTATTCCATTAATAGTTACAGCCTAACTGTTAATTAACTATGTTTGCTTTTTATGATGTGATACGTGATGTTGCTTGTGATGTGATATGACATGGTGTAATACATAATTAAATAAAAAATATAAATATATCACTCAATTTTTGCATCCATTTTCCTTCAAGCTACTCAACCAACGACAAAAATGGTACGTTTAATAACTTGAGAAAGTGATATTTTATGAAAAAAGTGAGTAATATATTTAGTTTTTAATTATAACTATGTTATATGTCACGTCAATGTTTCTATAGATCATATAACAATTGTTATTTAGCATTATGTTTTACAATTGAAAGTGCATAATACTATATTTTCACCGATATATTTTTCAAACTCATAATGTTAAAGATAACACAATGTGTTATTTTTGAATATATAGATTATATAAAATTGTTATCTATCAATATCTATTATAATTAAAAAGACACAATAATATACTTTCACAAATGTATTTTTTAAAACTCATAGAGTTGAAGATAACACAATGTGTTATATTTTATATTGTTTTTCTTATAAATTATATAAATTTTTTGTTATTAGAAGCACAATGATATTATTTTACCAATATATTTTTTAAACCTTAGTGTTCAAGATAACATAATAACAATAAAAAATGCAAGACATTTTGTTATTTTGTCATTATTTTTAATACATTAGATTAGTTAGTTGTTAATTTATCATTGTGGTTTACATATTAGAGATACACAATAATGTTACTCCATCATTATATATATTTTTTTAATTTATTATTTTTAAAAAATAAAATAATTTTTAGAAAAACACAATAACTAACAAAAATTCACAATAAACCACACTAAAAACATAATTACGAATTATAATTTAAAAACATAAAAGAATTTGTTATATTTACAACTTGATATTAACCATTTATTGAATAAATTAATGATTGATATTACTAAGAGACTTTTTATTTGAACTTTACTCAAATTATAAAGATGAAGAAGGAAATGATGAACGCTAGTTTTTTAAATTTATGCAACAAGAAAGGTTAATTACGGAATTTGCATTTTGTAACGACTTGCCAGTTCAATTCAAACAAAATGAAAGTGACCTGCTCATTGAAGTGGTCAACGTTGACGCTTCCATTATCCCTCCATTGTTTGGGAATTTGGATGCACAAAGTCTACATGCCTGCAATTTACTTTTGAAATTTAATGATGAAATTTTAATATGTTTAATTAAATTCAGTAAAACTAATTTTAACAAAAATAACCATGCAAGTTTTATTGGTTGTGCAAATTTCGAACAGTTAAAACTATAAATCAAACTTATTATTATTTAATTAGTTTTTCTCAAAGTTAAAGGGTACTTCTAGCTAAGAAATAAATAATAATAATTAGAATGTTACCTAATTTTACTAAAGTATAAAATAGCTGAGACGTTTGTAAATTATATAAAAGTATAGGACTGGTTCTACTAAAACAAAGTTAATCGAGCCGAGTTTGAGTTTAAAATATAGCTCAATAAATAAACAAAGTAATACTAGTGCATTCATACACCAAGATTGATTACTTTTTCGTGTTTTTTGAACAAAACATATAATAGTATGTACATAATAAATTCGATATAGTATCCACTTACATATTATTATAATTATATATAACTATGATTAAAAACTAAAGTTATACATTGTGAAATATATATAGACATAATAATTATATATAACAATAAATAAAAATTAGTTAAATACATAATAGAAAAAGTCGATCTCTTGATTTCATAGGATTACTATGTAGACAAACGTATGTTTTAGAATAAAGCTTGAAACAACTTAAAATCAAGCTCAAACTTAGCCTTAATCTCGTTCTAACTCGACTTGTTTACATTCCTAAGGTTTAAACGTTTTACATATAAATCAAATAGAAATTTTTAATAACATAACAATACTAAAACCCAATATGCTTTTTTTATAATAAAAGAACTTTTGAATAACTTTAGATAACAATATATAACAAAGTCATTATTTTATGTTGTACAAATTTAAGATCCCATCTAATTCAAAGACATAATAGTCAAATACTTTCCTGCTGTTATGTTTGCTCTACATTTCTTGCAATATATCTTGATCACGTTTTCCTATGCACGCATGAGTGGTACTCTTTATAAGAAAAGACAAGACTCAATTACACAAAATATTCTATGGAAATTAAGAAGTTCCACATCATGAATTCTAGTGAGGGGGTAGGGGTGGGGTGGGGTAGGGTGAAGGGGTATACCCCATAATTCATTCTGTCGTGGGCTACCATTTGTCTTTTGTTGTGGAATTACATGACACTACCAAACAAATACGATATCTCTCACAAACTTGAAAAACTTTAATTTGGAATGATGAATGAAAAGTAGCAACAATCAAATAATAAAACAAAAATTAAACAAGTTAATTAAAGGAACTGATTTGTTTTAATTACAATAAAATTTAGTGACTTCAAGAAATGACAAAAGAAAGGCCGGCTAGGACTCCTATTTGGCTTACTCTTTACCCTTTCTAATTTACTTACTTAGCATACACTCACATAATCACAATTATGTTATATATTTATTTCAAATTTCAAATGTTTTCTATAAAGTTTATTCATTTTCTAAATATTGTATTAAAATCCATGTTTAATTATAATTATACATTTTTGTATTAATCATCATTAATAAGTAAACGATATGTGCATGTATTAGTGTTGAGTATAGTTTTCAATAACAAAATCTTTTTATACATGACAAGTGGCATGCCACTTTTATATGTTCAAGTTTCTTGAGCTTAAATGATTTTATAAAAATTACTCTTAAGGATTACTAGTTCAAGTCAAGTAACATCAGATCTGATCAATTTATTGCTACAAAAATGAGATCATATGGAAGGTTAGATGCCTGTAAATAGCCAATGAAGAAGTTGTATATTCGTAATAGGATTTTAAATCCTAAATAAGAAGTTATAGAAAGTTAAAATGAATTTATATCTATCATGAGAAACCCTATGCACGCCTAAGTAAATATGCAACTTGTAATCTTTTTGAATGGTGAGATGTTATTGCAAATTATATATATCACGACATTGAAAATAAAATTATAACTATCGTAAGAAACCCGATGCACCTAGAACTAAGTATATAATTTTCAAGTTCCTTATTTTTTTATTACTCCAAGAACAAGTTACACCATAAAAACAAACAAATTTAATTTTTTTGTAGTTTGTGTATAATATTGCTTTATAAATTTCATAAAAAACATTTTTGAAATACATCAATGTACTTGGTTAATTATAGAATATTGGTTGCTTAATTATTTTCTAAATTACGTAATTATTTTATAAGTTTCGTTATTATTTATGCAATTTACATAATTATGGGAAGACACATTTACCTCTTGCCTAATTGACATGTATCACATTGTAGTAGCTTCGTACGTTGTCCATGCTGAACTCACTTTGTACAAGAACTCGCCTCTATATTATCTATGTAACAATACATTTACGAATTAAAGGAGAAATTTCTTTGACATTAAATTTAAACCTTTAAGGGGTAAAATTATCTTTTGTGAATTTGACTAAATTAATTATGTTTTATACGTACATATCATTTATATAATCAAATACAAAAATAAGTAAATAAAAATGATTATAAAAATAACACATAAAGAGTTAGACTACAACTTCAATTGTGTAGTTATTACAATTAATAACAGAAGTTCTTTAGAAATCTAATTAATTTCTAAACAATAACTTCCCTTTTTAACTAAACTTTTTAGAATCTTTTTTATTTTATATGATATCATATTTATTAATGTTTGTGTTAGTATATTGTGTTTTCACACCGCATTTTCCACACATAAATATATCTATAATTATGCCTGATTACAAACATAACTTTAGTTTCTATGAACAAACAAGTGTAGTTATGTACTTATGTACCATGATGTTCGCTTCGCAGAAAACAATTACTTCAATTATACATAAATTGCCACTTGTGTGTGTATGTGAGGATTATTTTTAGACCATAATATCATTCTAACAACTCATATAAACGAAGCGTAGCATAGCACATGTGTACATGCTTGAGTGTTAAGGCCATAGGTATTTGTGTTATATAGTTTTGGCATTAATATACACAAATACAATGTAAGTTGAACGTACGCATCATTCCAATAAGTCATATCCATCGTTGTAATGGAGAAAAATACCCACATAATCAAAACGTATTATAATAATGAATGACACATGATCTAAAGAATCAAAATTCATTATAAAAGTCAAAACTAAAGACCTGAAGGTATCATAACAAAGCTGGTTAGAGGTGACATTATATACGTGTAAACATGTCAATTATAACCGGAGATGACATTATATACGTGTAAACATGTCAATTATAACCGGATATGATGAATGATATCTGATCATATCTTACACTTCTTATACTATTTTTATGTTTTATAACATTTTTCTTATTTATTTCATATCATATTTTATCTTATCTTACTTCTTACAACTATAATAAAAGAGTAAATATCGGTGCCATATGTCAACACCATAATTATTGTCACCAACTTTTTCTCGTCTCTCTCTCCTATTAAATAATTATATTAATTACTAATAATATTATTTTAATACATCTTAATATATAATAAATAAGAAAGAAATCTATTTATTAAGGTTAAAGAAATCTATTTATTAAGGTTATTTCTAAATAAATTGATATTTTTAATAAGTTAATTTTTTAAAACAAAAATTAATCAAAATTAGGAGTTGTAATAATAAAATTTTAAAAATAATATTTTTATACGATTTGTTTTAAAATAAAATATTTATCTTTTTTGAAAAAAATTAAAAATAAAATTTTAGAAAGTTGATATATCTATTTTATTATTTATAGTCATTTATTATACGTAATTTTAGTTATATTATATCTTAAAATATCAAATAATAATTAATATATGTATTATATTAATATTTTATTTATTTAAATACATGTGTTTACTAAAACTGATATACTTATATAAGCATTTATATACAACCTTGCGTACGTGTGTATATATGTTTTTTAAGACTTCTTAATTTATGTAAAGTTAGATGCGTGAATGAAAAGAAAATGCATCAAAACTCATTATAATAATCAAAACTGAAAAGTACGATTACACGGGTAAGAGGTATTGTTTTATACGTATAAACACAAAAAAAAAATTTAATTAACAAGATGATACCTGATCCTTTCCTACATATATTCTCACCAAATTTCATTCTTCTATTTTATCCACATTTTATATTTAATTATATAAATTTCATTATATGTAACTTAACCTTTAGTTTGTACGTGTATATATATGGTTTTAGTTATTACATGTAGAGATCTCAATCAATCTATCTCCCAAATCAACATGAAAGCCGAACTTCGAGCAAACCCTACTTCAACTTCTTTATCAAACTCAACCCTTTTCAACTCTCACCAAAATCCACTCTCTGTTGCACTCAAAGGCTGCTTAGGCAATCTTGATGGCGCGTGCATCGAAAAGCTTCTCCTGCACTGCGCAAACGCACTCGAAAACAACGACATCAATTCGGCTCAACAAGTCATGTGGGTCCTAAACAACGTCGCTTCTTCCTCCGGTGACCCAAACCAAAGGCTCGCATCATGGTTCTTGAGGGCACTTGTGTCTAGAGCTTCAAGGGTTTGCCCTACACCCATGAGTTTTAATAGTGGAAGGAGTGCACTTCAAAGGAGGCTCATGAGTGTCACTGAGTTAGCAGGGTATGTTGATCTTATCCCATGGCATAGGTTTGGGTTTTGCGCTTCGAATAGTGCTATTTTCAAGGCGATACAAGGATGCTCTAAAGTTCATATTTTGGACTTTAGCATCACCCATTGTATGCAGTGGCCAACCCTAATTGATGCGCTAGCTAAGAGGCCTGATGGGCCTCCTAGCCTGCGCATATCTGTCCCTTCTTGGAGACCATCTGTTCCTCCATTTCTGAATGTGTTAACCGAAGAAGTAGGTCTACGGTTAACCAATTTCGCCAACTTTAGAAATGTTCCATTTGAGTTTAATGTGATTGAGGTTTCACCATCCCTCGAAGACTCTTCGATCAACTTCAATTACGAGTTTCTTTTAACCCAAACAAACCTTGTCCGAGAGGATGAGGAGCTAGTGATCAACTGCCAAAACTGGCTACGTTACATGCCTGATATAGCTTCGTCAAAAGACTCATTCCTTGAGCTTATAAAAAGCTTGAACCCTCGCATCCTAACAATCGTTGACGAAGATTGCGATTTGGGATCATCAAGTTTAGCATCAAGAATCACCACTTGCTTCAATTTCTTGTGGATACCCTTTGACTCATTAGAAACTTTCTTGCCAAAAGACAGTCCTCAAAGATTGGAGTACGAAGCTGATATTGGGCACAAAATCGAAAACATCATTGGATTCGAAGGGAGACAAAGGATAGAAAGACTAGAATCAGGATCTAAATTCTCCCAAAGAATGAAAAATTTAGGGTTTTTCAGTGTCCCATTTGGTGAAGACACACTTAGTGAAGTGAAGTTCTTGCTAGATGAACATGCAAGTGGTTGGGGAATGAAGACTGAAGATGACATGATTGTGCTCACATGGAAGGGGCATAACTCAGTGTATGCAACTGCATGGTTTTCATATGGGTTTGATGATCAAATGATGGGACATGCAGAAGCTAAGAACACAGGGTTGGAGACCATTAGAGCACCATATTAGCTAGAGAGGTGATGATGAAATGTACATAGGTAGGTTGGTTAACCCTGCAGAAAGGTGGGGTGAGAAGAAAGAGACTAAGTTAGTGTCTTTTTTTTCAGTAGTCAGAAAGCTGAAAGGCTGCAAAATGAGCAGAAATGAGGGTGCATGAAGACAATGAAATCTTTCTTTCTTTTCTCATTTTGTAGTTTTTTTATTTCAAGAAGTTTAGAGCTAAGTAGTTTTTGACATGCTTTGTGTCTTATTTCTCTCTCTTAATATACTCATTCGCTGTTTTTGTTATTTATTATAACATTTTATTTTAATTTTCATTCAAGAATCACTATGGGTGACCTTGAGTATCTACATTCAGTGATTGAAAATGGATTTGGTTTCTAAACTCAACCTGTAGTGGGTATGTAGGATCGATACCCCGTTTGATGGGTATCAATAATACTCTTAAACCAAACATAGAACTATCAGATCCATACCCTTTGTTCCAAAAGTCATAAACCAAACATATAGCAACATTTATGGGTGTAATTTAACGTGAACATGCACTACTAGAAAACTATTAATTTTCCAACAAATTTTTGACAAAAATATTTGTTGTCGGAATTTTTGACAAGTTTGCTAACAGCTTCCAACAGGGTTTCACTTTGTATAAAAGCCAATTTATCGACAGTTTTTATTGCAACAAAAATGGGTTTTGAAATTATGAATTTTCTGATAGTAATGAGTTGAGTTTGGGCTCAAACTTAACAAAAACCAAAATTCAAGTTTAGGGTTTCAGAAAACCAAACGGTTTTGGTTTTTATGTTTTATGTTTGTCTTATGGGTTTGGTTCGGTTATGTCGGTTTTACTTTTGTGCTCAAAGAAAAAATTAACCAAAAATGGTGAAATTAGGCCCAAAATTTTTGTAACTACTTATTAATTCACTTTCACTGATTTTTTTAAGAAATGATGCTACCTTAGAGAGTTGCTTCACAAGAGAGATTATTATAGATTAAGTTTTACGAGGGTTCTATAACCACATAGTGATATGACATTTCTCAGTACGAGGTAAGATATCCACGATTAGTAATGGTGATGGTTTTGATATTTTTGTGAGCTCATGCGACCAAGAAGGAGATCACCATAACTAGTGGTTATGAGTTGTGGGGGGTCAACTAAACTTGCAAAAAGTTTGAATCACATAAATGATCACTATTTGTATAGTTGTATTAGCATCGAGTTAGCGAAACCATCATTAGCATTGGTGATGAGTAGTGTGTTGTCAATCATCCCAGAAATATATGATCACCATTTGTATTGATGAGTAGTGTATTAATCATCATTACAAAAACCATTAATGTTCACTAATCATCATAACATGTCTTCAAACCAAAATGATTTATTACTCATTAACACATTACAAGGCATATAAATCCTCATTAGTGTATTAATCACCATATACATGATTTTACATTAAAATGACTTATTATGATCTAATATGACTTTGTGTAACCTAAATTAGTTCACTAATTAACTCATTACAAGGCTTATCAAGTTGCATTAGCTTATACTAATCATCATACACACGTCTTTTAAATCAACGTGTTATGGCTCAATATGACTGTGTAACCAAACTAACTCACCAATACATTATACATTACATGACACCATTACTTCCTCTCAATCTTTCATTACCGACCGCATCACAACCACCATGAGGACGCCACTAAACACCTACCATGAGGACGCCACTAAACACTTACACCACACCACTATGGGTTGATGATTTGTACCTAAATTTTTGTTTTTCTAGATTGAAATATAGTTATTGTGTACGTGCTTATTGAATTATTTGAGTGAACATGAATTTAACCCAAGCATATCTATATTATATATAAATTATACTGGTATTTTTAAAATATCATAAAATTAAAAACAATTACTTTATTCAATGCATAAGACAAAAACACTTTCGAGGATAATATAGTATTTATAATATTATTTACAGATTACTCTTACTAACACTTACATAAAAGTTTACATTATCTACCAACAAATTAAAAAAACTTAATTTGTATTAAAATATCAGTTATATCTTTTAAGCTATCATGTTTAAAAACTTTTTAAAACTACAATTATAACCTATGTTTTCTTTAACGTTTTGATGAAAACTTTTAGATAAACAGATCTGTATTTTATAAGGTACGATAACTTAATGCATAAATATACAAGTCGTCATACAAAACCCGTTTATTTGTTGTTTTAAATTTTAGCTTAAAAAAGATAATAACTTTTTGTAAAAATACTACAATAATAACTAAATATTAGTAATAATGCCACCCTGTCATAATGCAAATGCACTCTTCTGGTATATATATGGTTTTGTTGAATTGGTTGACCAACTTGGTAAACAAAGGTCTAGAATACGTATATACATGTTTATGAGATTGGTTGACCAAATTGGTAAATATGGTTTAAAATGTTGTACGTGTTTTTGAGATTGGTTATATGATTATGGTTGACCAAGTATTCACTGTATGCATGCACATTGTTAGATTTGTAATTGAATATGTAGTATACTATAATATGATTATGACACCTGTATTTGTGGCATTTGGTTGGATTGGTACACATTGGTACATTTTAGATCCGTACATGTTTGACCTAAGGTATGTGTACATGTTAAATTGGTTATGTAACTTGAATTTGAGGCTTATATGTATGTGATTTGCATAAATTTAACCTTGTTTTATTTAATATAACCGCTTTTTATCTAACATGACCATGTTTTAGTTCTTTTTAAAAACGATGACATACGAGGTTTAAGAACATCAGAGGCAACACCACCAATAGGACTCCCACCTCTTATACATGTTGAGGAGGCATCAATCTGACAATCTCCCTGGATTGATGATTCAATGTTGATGAGAACGCCTATACAAGACACGCCATTCCACATATTGTCTATAATATATTGTTATTGGTCTCAACCATACCCCTCTAGTGTTAGGGTCTGACCCTAATGCTATATGCAATTTTATGAGCACTGATCGATTAGATTTGGATTGAGGAAAAAGTATATGTTTAGACGATAAAAGATAATGTTGCATCTTTTGTATTCTATTGTTAATTTAATGATATAACTTATTTGTCTTATTTTTACACATTTAATGACATGAAAGTTGTATTTTAAAATATAACGATACCAAAGTGCTCGTTCAACGATCCTTGGTATTATGCAAGGAATAGCCAATGCTACATAGTCGAGTCATGTATCAGTGTTTTTATGCATGTACGTAATTAACTTTTATGAGCGTATGTACAAATTTAATTTTATATACTTAGCACTGTCTATGTGTGTATTATATGCATGGGCTATATGTGTGTATTATATGCATGGGCTATATGTGTGTATTATATGCATGGGCTATATGTGTGTATTATATGCATGGACTATATGTGTAGGGTATGGGGTCAAGGGACTTGCTCACATCGCCGCCATATCCCATCTGGATGTATGTGTCCTCCAAATCAGACTTGGGGAATTTACTTGGGGCTCCTTCATCATAAAACTCCAGATACTCCCTGATTGTGGTTTCACTAATGTTGATCTCTTGCCCGCAAATCCTCGATCTGATGACCCATTCATCATTAAGCAGCTTGCTTTGACCGTTGGGCCAAAATTTAGCCATGTGGTTTGAGTAGATGGTAGGATTAACAGTGAGGACATTGAAGTATGTAGATTGGGACAAAAATTGGACATATGGGAAAAATCGGAATCCTTTGAACAATCAAGGATAGTGACTTGCTTGTTTTGGGAATTCAAGGCTATTGTTGTGAAAGTACTGTTTGATTGAAGGAATTGAGAGTGAGTGGAGAAGAAGATAATGGAAATTTGGAGCTTTTGCGATGGTAAATAAAGTAAAGAAAGAGAGTTGGAAGTTTTTAAATGGGGGTAAAAAGATCAAACTGATAAGGTGAAAGGACAGTTTAGGTTTTGATTTGACAAGGGCGGTAAAATAGACCATTTAAAATATTCCGACAATCATCATTAAAATCTTACTTTTTATAAAGTCGGGCCAAAATATTTCTATTACATAGTAAAGTTTGCTTCCGAGAGAAAATGGTTAAGTTTTTTAGTAGTGTCTTCCGAGACCACTTTTACTTCCAAAGGCAAGCCATGTCTTAGAGACAAGTTTGCTTCCAAGAGTAAAGGTTTCTTCTGAGAAAAGAAGTTTGTAAGCTTCAGAAGTAGATTTGATCTATGATCAATTTTCTTCCAAAGCGAAATACTATACAGAAGAGAATACTTGTGTAGAGAAATTTTCCGTCAGAAGATAGTATATATCTTCCAAGGATAAATTTCTCTTCCGAAGAATTTATACCTAGAAATTTTGAAGAAAAAACTTTTGTAATTGTGCTTAGATTGTATGAAGACAACAAAGACAAGACATAAATTTTAAAAGGTTTTCAAAAGAGATAGACTAGTCAATGTTAATCATCCCAATTGCTATGATTAAGTACTTAGATCATTGTTCATCAAAAGATTTGGTGAATAAGTTAATATATTGTTTATTTGAATTGACTTTGACTAGTTTGATTAAGTTTTTCTCATGAATATCTCAAATGAAATGGTACCTGATGTCAATATGTTTTGTCTTGAAGTGCTTGAGTGGATTTTCAATGATAGAAATTGTACTCTTGTTGTTAATATGGATAGGAGTCTCCATTAAGTTGAAACCACTGTCTAACATCTGATTTTGAATCCATAGCAGTTGAGCACAACAACTTATAGTAGTAATGTATTCGGCTTCAGAAGTTGATGTAGAGACATATGATTGCTTCTTGAATTGTCGGGACTTGATCCTTCCACCAAGTAATTGACATCCTCCTGATGTGGATTTCTTGTTAATGTTGCAGCCACCATAATCAGTGTTAGTATAACTATAAAGATGAAATTTGTATTCCTAGGATACCAAAGACCTAGTTTGGGAGCCCTTTTAAGGTATCTAAGAATTCTCTTGACAACAATTAGGTGAGACACCTTAGGAGCAGCCTGATATCTTCCACATATGCAAGTTTCAAACATGATATCCAGTCTTCTTGCAGTGAGATACATCAGAGATCTAATATTTCTCATGTACTGATGTTGATTAGTATCCTCCCCTTTGAAATAAGGACAAAGACTATGATTTCTAGGTATAGGTGTCTTGGTTGGCTTACAATCTTTCGTCTCAGATCTTTCTAAGATATCCTTGACATACTTAGATTGATTTATGAAGAACCCTTCTTCCATCTGCTATACTTGAATCCTAAGGAAGAAATCCATCTTTTCCATGAAACTCATCTCAAACTTCTTTTTCATAATGCTTTCAAAGTTTTTGCACATTTGGTCATTTAAGGAACCAAATATGATGTCATCAACATAAACTTGTACAAGCAATATGTCCTTCCCAAATTTCTTTATGAACAAAGTCTTGTCTATGGTGCCTCTGGTATGCCATACTTAAGAAGTAACTAATACATTATCTCATACCACAACCTAAGTGCATGGTGTAACCCATAAAAAGCTTTATCCAGTTTGCACACATAGTTGAGGTGCTGTGGGTCTTCAAATCTAGGTGGTTGACACATATAGACTACTCTATCGATATCCCCATATAGAAATACACATTTGAAATCAAGTTGATAAATTATGAAGTTCTTGGATGTTGCATAATCAAGGAAGATTCTCACAGCCTCAAGTTGCAACAGGTGCAAAGACATCAGTGTAATCTATGACTTCCTTTTGTGTGTATCCTTGAACCATAAGTCTAGCTTTGTTTTTAATGATCAAACCTCTATCATCTCTTGTATTTCTCAACACCCACTTATTGCAAATAGGGACTTGGCCAGGTGGTAATTGACATAAGTTCCCTACCTTTTGCCTCTTGAATTAAAGCAACTTCTCTTGTATTGATTCAATCCAATTGTTGTCCTTAAGGGTTTCTTCCACTTTCTTGGGTTCCATTTGAGAGAGAAAGTAGAGTATAAATAGACATTCCTATTATGGATCTGACCTCTTGTTCTCATACTTTTTAAGACATCCCCAATGATGTTCTCAGTTGGATGAATACTGTGTATCCCGAACCTAGGAATCATATCTAGTTGCATAGATAAATCCAAGTTGAAAATGTTTTGCTTAGGATTTTGAACGTCTCACACTCATTCAATAAGGGCTGATTGAATGAATGTGTGACAACATCAATTATATTTTGCTGTGAAGCAACATCAACAGTTGCATGTTCCTCCAGATCACTGTCTTTATTGGCTTGGTGTTTAATGCTAGAGTTGTCAGCTGATAAGTTTTGAGGCTCGGTTTGCTGACAACTTGTTAAAGCTCCATTGTAACCTGAGATATTCAAGCTTTCAGGATTTCTAGTCGTCGGAGCTTTGTAAGGTTTATAAAAAGGCTGATACACCCAAAACATCCGAAGTCTTCCTGTATGCATGCACTGAAGTGCAGAAGTAGAAATGTTTCGGAAGTTTTACACCATGTACTAGAAAATATTTTAAGTGTAAAATATTTCGAAGCCAAGACCAACATCTTCTAAAGCTTAAAGTGAAGTCTCCCAAGCTTTAGAAACAAAGTCTTTTGAAGCTTAGAAGTTAAGACAGATTATCTTCCAAAGACTTTTGAACACATGCTTTTATTTTATGTACTTTACCATAAAGTTGGACCACTTTTCACTGCAACTCTATTGACTCACCAAGTTTCACTAGTTGGTGAAAAGGTCCATGCTTTTGGTAAATTGTACATTGAGGTCTTGAGTTTGTGCTTTCTACTTTATGTACTTTTATCCTTTTTGTAATATATTAGGATGTGAGCTATGGCATGCCATAGTCACTAGTCAAAAGACAATCTACATTTTGACTCTACATTTGATTTTGTTATCTAGTTCAAATCTATCCAGCTGGCCTTCAAAGCATAGCTGGCTGTAGGATGTAGTATAAGTATCTCAGGTCTTGGTAACTTTATACATATGCTTAACACTTGTAAAAGAACTTTAGAGCAATATATAACATTCTTGAAAACCAATTACTTGTGTTTGTTCTTTGTTCTGTCTCATACTTTACTGGTGTTCTAAGTATCATACTTGTGTGTTACCAGTTCCTTATTTGATTTGTTAAGTGTTCTGAACATTACTATCCTTATTTTGTGTTGTGTTGTAAGTGACCAAACCCCTATTAAATAGCCCTGCAATTGGTATCAGAGCATTCCAGGCTCTTGATTGTAAGATCTCACCATCTTAAGATCCCTCACACACAAAAAAAACCTAACATCTCAAATGGCAACTATGATTAAAGCTGATATGAAAAATAGAACCATGAAAAAGTCCCAATGATGAATAGAAGGGTTCATCAAGTCATAAAACTACAGGATGTGGGAATCTGTTGTCTCAGGACCTTACATACCAAGTACCTCTTCAGCTGCTGCTAGAGGTAGTATGATTCCAAAGGCTGGTGCTAATTGTTCTGATGAAGACATAAAGAAAGTTGAGATTGATCAGAAGGCCATGACAACCCTTAAACTGCTCTTCCAAAATCCATATACAGAGACTTCAAGAAGTGCAAAACAGCTAAACAACTATGGGATGCATTAAAGCTGATGTATGACGGGTCAACTGAAGCCAAGGAGAACAAGAAGGATCTCTAGAAGCAGTAGTTTGAGAACTTCACCTTTACAATAGGTGAAACCATGACTCAACAATACTTCAGATATGTTAAGATTGTGGACACTCTAATGGATGTTAGGGTGATTCTTGAGAACAGGGACATTGTAAGGAAGTTTATGTCCTCTCTTCCTAGGTAGTGGACACATTATTATGTTGTTATCAAGAGAACTAAGAACCTTAAGACTCTTACTCTGATAGAGTTGTATGGTATTCTAAGTGGATACTAGATGGAGATGAACATGCAAAGTTCATATGGTAACTCTAGCAATCAACAGATTTCAACCCTCCATGTGGTTGAAAGGGATAGCATAGAACCACAACATCATTTTATTTGCTAGCTAGAAAACTCACAAAAGGGTCCTTCCATCACCTTCCCGGAGACACCAATAGAAGGCTACACTCAAGGAATCCCATTCCAAGACACAAGTTCCTCACATGCCTTTGTGTCTTCTGATGAATGTGTCTTTTGATGAGAGCACATGCAACTTTTTATTCACCCTTGAAGACCTGGACTGTGTCCATCTAATTGACCTGGAGTACATGAAAATAGTCCAACAAATGGCTCTTCTCACTCACATAGCCAAGTTCTACAAGAGGACAGGAAAGAAGTTTTCCAAGCAATATAGCCAGTGGAAAGTTTGGGCTGCATAAAAGCAAAGTAAAGTGTTACAATTGTAACCAAATGGGCCACTTTGCAAGAGAGTGCAAGGCACCAGGGACAAATGGTGGCCAAGCACAAACTAGACCAAACTACACTAAGAAAGCTACCAAGAATGAGAAGCCAAAGCAGAAAGTTGTAGTTGTTGTTAAAGAAGGAGGCTTTAGCTGGAGCTTTCAGGTGGAAGATGCATCTCCAAATCAAGCATTGATGGTTGACCATGATAAAGCAAAAGTATTGGAACATCTCTGTACACCTGAATGTATTGCTAAAGTTAATAGATACAAGTCCTACAACTTAGAGATGAGATCTGATCTTGAGTCCTTAAATATCTTAAATATGATGATAAAAAGAGCTGAAAATAATTATAAACTGAAAATAGAGGACTTAGAGAAAACCATTTCAACTCTTAAACATGAGCATACAAACTACAAGACTCAAATCAAAGATCTCATAACTAAGTTGACTAAATGATAGGCTGAGCTTGTGATCAGCAAAACTAGGACTAAAAATGTGTTCTTGAAGAATAGACCTTCAAGAACATAATATACTCATCCTTGCATGAAAAAGTTTGTTATCAAAATAAGTAGGGACTAGAATCTAGTGAGATAGTTCATCCACACACAATCTTGTCTGTAAGATCTTCCAGGTGTGGAACTTGTGAAGATGAACTTCCTCTCATAGACCCCTTGACAGAAGTGGATGAAGAAGAGATAGTGAAGAATGCCTCTAAGAAGAGTGAAGAAGATGATTCTAAGAAGGGTCATTATCCTTCTAAGGAGAGCAAGAAAGTTGGGATGACCAAGTCTATGAGAAAGAATTTGATCAGGAAGAACAAGAGAAAAGCAAAGAAGGCTCAAGAGATCAAGGCCACCTTCAACTCTAAGCAGAAACAAGTTTCATATGGGATCAAGTGACTTGCTCACATCATCCCCATATCCCATCTTGATGTATGTGTCCTCCAAATTAGACTTGGGGAATTTACTGGGGGCTCCTTCATCATAAAACTCCAGATACTCCCTGATTGTGGTTTCACTAATGTAGATCTCTTGCCTGCAAATCCTCGATCTGATGACCCATTCATCATTAGCAGCTTGCTTTGACCGTTGGCCCAAAATTTAGCCATGTGGTTTGAGTAGCTGGTAGGATTAATAGTGAGGGCATTGAAGTATGTAGATTGGGACAAAAATTGGATGTATGGGAAAAAAATCGGAATCCTTTGAACAATCAAGGATAGTGACTTGGCTGTTTTTGGAATTCAAGGCTATTGTTGTGAAAGTACCGTTTGATTGAAGGAATTGAGAGTGAGTGGAGAAGAAGATAATGGAAATTTGGAGCTTTTGCGATGGTAAATAAAGTAAAGAAAGAGAGTTGGAAGTTTTTAAATGGGGGGTAAAAAGATCAAATTGATAAGGTGAAAAGACAGTTTAGGTTTTGATTTGACAAGGCCGGTAAAATCGATCATTTAAAATATTCCGACAATCATCATTAAAATCTTACTTTTATACAGAATAGGGCCAAAAGATTTCCATTACATAGTAAAGTTTGCTTCCGAGAGAAAATGGTTAAGTTTTTTAGTAGTGTCTTTTGAAACCACTTTTACTTCCAAAGGCAAGCCATGTCTCAGAGACAAGTTTGCTTCCAAGAGTAAAGGTTTCTTTCAAGAAAATAAGTTTGTAAGCTTCAGAAGTAGATTTGATCTATAATCAAATTTTCTTCCGAAGCGAAAAACAATACAGAAGAAAATACTTGTGTAGAGAAATTTGTTGTCAGAAGATAGTATATATATCTTCCGAGGGTAAATTTCTCTTCGGAAGAATTTATACCTAGAAATTTTGAAGAAAAAACTTTTGTAATTGTGCTTAGATTGTATGAAGACAACAAAGACAAGACACACATTTTAAAAGGTTTTCAAAAGAGATAGACTAGTCAATGTTAATCATCCCAATTGCTGTGATTAAGTACTTAAATCATTGTTCATAAAAAGCTTTGGTGAATAAGTTATTATATTGTTTATTTTAATTGACTTTGACTAGTTTGATTAAGTTTTTCTCATGAATATCTCAAATTAAATGGTACGTGATGTCAATATGCTTTGTCTTGGTGTGCTTGAGTGGATTTTCAATGATAGAAATTGTACTCTTGTTGTTAATATGGATAGGAGTCTCCATTAAGTTGTAACCATAGTCTAACATCTGATTTTGAATCCAAAGCAATTGAGCACAACAACTTATAGCAGCAATGTATTCTGCTTCAGAAGTTGATAACATATGATTAGAAGCTATACAGATGTCATTGCTCTTGTTGCAAGACTAGAAGCTATTAGGATATTCATGGCTTTTGCTGCATCCAAGAACTTCAAGGACTACCAACTTCATGTCAAGTGTGCTTTTATTTATGGAGTGATTGATGAAGAGGTGTATGTCAAACAACCACTAGGGTTTGCAGATCCTGATCATCCTAATTATGTTTACATGCTTGATAAAGCTCTCTATGTGTTGCATCAAGCACCAAGAAAGTGGTATGAGACACTATCTCTGTATGTCTGTCAGCATGGCTATAGAAGAGGTACTATAGATGGAACTCTCTTCATCAAAGGAACAAGGAATGACTTAATGATAGTTCAAGTATATGTAGATGCCATCATATTTGGGTCAACTAATGCAAAGCTCGACAAAGACTTTAAGAAGCTGATGAAGGATAGATTTTAAATGAGTGTCATGGGGGAACTCAATTTCTTTCTAGGAATTCAAGTGAAGCAAGTTGAAGATGGCATCTTCTTAAGTCAGTCAAAGTATGTCTTAGAGTGCTTCACTGGATTTTCAGTAATGGAGATAGCACTATTATTGTCAATGTGGGTAGGAGTGCTCATGAAGTTAAATCCGTAGTCTAGCATCTAATTCTGAATCCACAGCAGTTGAGCACAACAACTTGTAGCAGCAATGTATTCAACTTCAGTAGTAGATATAGAGACACAAGATTGCTTCTTGTATTGCCATGAGATAATCCTTCCACCAAGAAATAGATATCCTCCTGATGTTGATTTCTTGTTGATGTTGCAACCACCATAGTCACTATCAGAATAGCCATAGAGATTAAAATTGTTGTTCCTTAGATACCAAAGACCTAATTTAGGTGCTCCTTTAAGGTATCTAAGGATTCTCTTGGTAGGAACTAGGTGAGACACCTTTGGAGCAGTCTAATATCTTGCACAAATGCATGTTGCAAACATGATATCAAGTCTACTTGCATTGAGATACATCAGAGACCCAATTATTTCCCTATACTGATGTTGATCATTATCCTCCCCCTCAGAGTCAGGAGAAAGATTGTGGTTTCTGGGTATGGGTGTCTTGGCTGGCTTACAATCTTTCATATCAAATCTTTCTAAGATGTCAAATACATACTTAGATTGATTGATAATGAACCCTTTCTTCATCTGTTTTACCTGAATTCCAAGGAAGAAATCTATCTTTCCCATAGAACTCATCTCAAATTTCTTCTTCATGTTTCTCTTAAAGTCTATACACATTTGGTCATTTAGACGAGCGAAATGTCTTTCCCAGACTTATTTATGAATAAAGTCGTGTCAATGATGACTCTAGTGTAGCCATTCTTAAGGAGAAATTGAGACAAAGTCTCATACCATAGCCTAGGTGCTTGGTGCAGGCCATATAGAGCTTTATCAAACTTGCACTTGTGGATCTTCAAATCCTAGAGGTTGATACACATAGACTTTCCTATCAATATCCCAATATAGAAAGGCACACTTTACATCAAGTTGGTAGACAGTAAAATTCTTGGATGCAGCATAAGCAAGAAAGATCCTTACTATCTCAAGTCTTGCAACTGGTGCAAAGACATCAGCGTAATTAATTCCTTCCTCTTGGGAGTATCCTTGAACTACCAATCTTGCCTTCTTGTTGATTATCAAGCCTCTATCATCTCTCTTGTTTCTAAAGACCCACTTGGTGCCTATTGGTACTTGACCAGATGGTAGCGGACACAGGTTCCAAACCTATTTCCTTTCTAATTGAAGCAATTCCTCTTGCATTGACTCAACCCAGCTACAATCATTTAAGGCTTCTTTTACTTCTTGGGTTCCATCTGAGACAAAAAGCATGAGTACAGGCAGGCATTCCCATTGTGAGTTTGTCCCTTTGTTCTCACACCTTCAGAGACTCCTTCTATGATGTTCTCAGCTGGATGAGTGTTGTGAATCCTGAGCCTGGGAATCACCTTTGGTTGCAAAGATAGATCCAGGTTGGACATATTTTGCTCTGGAGCTTGAACACTTGGACCAGCTATTGTTTCAAACTCATTCAATGATGACTGATTGAATGAAAGGGAAACATCATTATCATTCGTTGGTTGTGAAACAACATTAACAGTTTCATGTTCCTTCAAGATGCTACTTTCATCAGGCTGGTGTTGTGTAGTGTCATCAGATGAGTTTTGAGGGACACTAGACTGGTTGAAGCTCCACTATCTCTTGAAATAGTTATACTATTAGATCTTAAAATAGTGGGAGCCTGATCTTCAGCTACTCTTGGAGAACTTGAACAAGGTCTGGGTAACTTAAATAGTTGATCATAATTAGAATCACTTTGAGTACCTATTCTAGCTGAAACATTCTCACAAGATGGTTTAGAATAATAGGAAACAATTCTAAGTCAAAAATATGATCAGGGCCATTCCCCCTAACACAAGGAGTGTGCTCATTGATAACAATGTTAGATGATTCCTCAAATTGTTGATTCTTGATGTTATAAACTCTATAAGCAATAGAGTTAGAGGAATATCCAACAAAGATAGCATCATCTGACTTTTTAGCAAATTTTGCCAAATTGTCATTTGTGTTAAGTATGGTACACCTACTGTCAAAGGACCTTAGAAAGCCAATGAATGGTGGCCTCTTATTCCATAGCTCATAAGGGGTTTTTCCATGTGGCTTAAATACAAGAACCATGTTCTAGACATAGCATGCAATGCTGACTACCTCTGCCCAGAATGTTAGAGGCAATTGAATCAACTAACATGGTCCGAGCAGCCTCAATCAGTGTCATGTTCATCCTCTTAGCAACACTGTTTTGTTGAGGAGTTTTGGGAGCACTGTATTGTCTAGCAATCCCTTTTGATTTATAGAATGAGTCAAGAACTTGATTCTTAAACTCATACCTTGATCACTTCTAATGATATTTACCTTGTGATCAAATTGATTTTCAATTTTAAGAATAAAGGATTTTTAAAGTTTTAGTACTTTCATCTTTAGCTCTTAAAAAGAGCACCCATGTAAATCTTGTAAAATCATCAACAATCAAAAGACAATATGATTTTCTTCCAATGCTTATTATACTTGTGGGACCAAGTAGATCCATGTGCAATAAGTGTAATGGGTTGGTGACAGAGTAAACCTCTTTGGATTTGTGAGATACCTTGTGTTGCTTCCCTTTTAAACAAGCAATACAATTATCTTTACAAAAAATTCCTTTTTAGGCACACCATGTACCAAGTTAATTTTCACCATTTTTTTCGTGGTTTTAAAATTAACATGCCATATTCTTTTATGCTAAAGAGTTGACTTGTCGCCATTAGCTTTAGAAAGAAATCATGATACTTCACCCAATGGGGAAGCATTGTTCATATCCAGCTTGTACATATCCCTTCTCTTGGGAGATCTAAGAAGCATCAATTCCAGAGAAATTGTTATCCTGGGTTTGAGGATAATGCACTCATGTTCTGTGAAAAGCATTTGGTGTTTTTGCATTGAACTGAAAAAAATAAAGAGATCGTGTTTAGGCTGTTTGGCAAAGATTACTTTTTCAACTTTTAAGTTACCATTGGATACATTACCTCTACCCGAAATGTATCCTCCAACTTCACCTCCAAACTAAACAGGACATCTATCAAAATGTTCAAATTGTTGTAGGAGAGATTTGTTCCCTATCATGTGGTTGGAGCATCCCGTATCCACTATCTGTATGTAAGGATTCATATAAGGTTGATACAACACAAAACATCCAAACAGTCTGTCCTGCATGCATGCACAAAGTGCCAAAGTAGAATTCTTTGGAAGTTTCACATTCTGCATTAGAAAACATTCTAAGTGTGAAATCTTCCTAAGCCAAGACCAATATCTTCGAAGCTAAAAATGAAACCTTCCGAAGCTTCAGAGACAAAGTCTTCTGAAGCCAGTTTATGAAGACAAATCACTTCCGAAGACTTTCAAGTACATGCTTTATCTGATGTACCTTTTACCATAAAGCTAGACCACCTTCCCGCTACAACTCTGTTTGACTCACTAACTTTCACAAGTTGGTGAAAGGTCCATGCTTTGGGTAAACTGTACATTGAGGTCATGAGTTTGTTTCTTTCTATTTTATGTACTTTTATCCTTTTTGTAATATATTAGGATGTGAGATATGGCATGTCATAGTCACTAGTCAAAAGGCAATCTGCCTTTTGACTCTACATTGATTTTGTTATTCTCTAGATCATGTATCCAGCTGGCCTTTAAAGTATGGTCGGGTGTACGATGTAGTTTAAAGTATCTTAGGTCCCTTGTGACCTTTAATCCTTGTATGCTTTGTAAACACTTATAAGGAACTTGAGATCAATATACATCATTCTTGAAAACCAAATGCTTAGGTTATTTTGTTATTGTTCTTGTTCTATCTTTCTATTACTTATTTTACTTAGTATCAAGGTGACTGGTTGGCAGTTCCCCATTTGATCTGTTAAGTGTTCTAAATCAACCCTCCTAGTTGTGTGTTGTGTTGTAAGTGACCAAACCCTTAAACGGTCCTGCAATAGGTATCAGAGCATTCTAGGCTCTTGATTGTAAGATCTCACCATCTTAAGATCCCTCACACACACAAAATACTTAACATCTCAAATGGCAGCTATCACTAAAGTTGATATGGAAACTAGAACCATGAAAAAATCCCCACTGATCATTCTTGAAGATTTTGACAATTTGTGCCAAAGAATGAAGGTTTCATCAAGTCTCAAGACTCCAGGATGTAGGAATCTATTGTCCTAGGACCTTACATACCAAGCACCTCTTCAACTGCTGCTAGAGGTGCTATGATTCCAAAGGTTGTGGCTGACTACTATGATGAAGATAGAAAGAGAGTAGAAATTAATCAGAAAGCCATGATAGCCTTTCAGACTGTTCTTCCAAACTATTTATAAAAAGGTTTCAAGAAATGCAAAACATCTTAGCAGTTATGGGATGTATTGAAACTAATGTATGAGGGTTCTACTGAAGCCAACGAGAACAAAAAGGATCTCCTAAAGCAACATTTTGAAAATTTCACCTTTAAAACAGGTGAAACCATTACTCAACAATACTTCAGCTATATTGAGATTGTGGACACTCTAGTGGATGTTGGAGTGACTCTTGAAAAGAGAGACATTATAAGGAAGTTCATGTCCTCTCTTCCTAGGCAATGGACACATTATTGTATTGTTATTAAAAGGACTGAGAACCCTAAGACTCTCACTTTGATTGAGTTGTATGATATTCTCAGTGGATACCAGATGGAAGTAAACATGCAAGGTTCATCTGGTAACTCTAGCAAACAAATGAGTTTAGCCCTGCATGTGATTGAAAAGGATAGCATAGAACCTCAACATCATTTTATATGCTATCATGACAACTCACAAAAGGGTCCTTTCATCACCTTCCCAGAGACACCAAGAGAAAACTACACTCAAGGAGGCCCATTCCATGAGACAAGTTATTCACATGCATTTGTGTCTTCTAATAAAAGCTCACGAAACTTTCTATTCACCCTTGAAGACCTGGACTGTATCCATCTAGATGATTTGGAGTATATGGAAATTGTCCAGTAGATGGCTCTTCTCACTCACAGAGCCAAGAAGTTCTGCAAGAGGACATGATGGAAGTTTCCAAGCAATACTGCTAGTGGAAAGTTTGGGCTTGACAAAAGCAAAGTTAAGTGTTACAACTGTAACCAAATGGGCCACTTTGCTAGGGAATGCAAGGCACCAAGGACAAACGGTGGCCAAGCACAAACCAGGCCAAACTACATTGAGAAAGTCACCCAGAATGAGAAGCCAAAGCAGCAAGCTGTAGTTGCTATTGAAGAAGGACACTTTGACTGGAGTTTTCAAGTGGAAGATGTATCTCCAAACCAAGCACTGATGGCTGACCATGATGAAACAAAGGTATCGAAACATCTCTATACACCTGAATATATTGCTAAAGTTAGTAGATACAGGTCCTACAACTTAGAGATGAGATCTGATCTTAATTCCTTAAATATCTTAAAATCTGATTTCAAAAGATCTAAAAATGATTATAAACTGAAAATAGAGGACTTACAGAAAACCATTTCAGTTCTTAAACATGAGCACACCAACTACAAGACTCAGATCAAAGATCTCATAACTAAGTTGACTGAATGCCAGGCAGAGCTTGCGATCAGCAAAGCCAGGGTGGAAAAATGTGTTCTTGAAAAAGAAACCTTCAAGAACATCATATCCTCATCAGAGCTTGTGATCAGCCACAGTGCAGGGACTAGGATCTTGTGAGATAGCTCCTCCACACACCATTTAGTCTGTAAGATCTCCTAGGTGTGGACTTGTGAAGATGAGCTTCCTTTCATTGACCCCTTGACTTAATAGGACGAAGAAGCAATTATGAAGAATGCCTCCGAGAAGAGTGAAGAAGAGGATTCCAAAAAGGGTCATTGTCCTTCTGAGGAGACTAAGAAGACTATGATGACCAAGTCAATGAGAAAGAATTTGATCAGAAAGAGCAAGAGAAAAGCAAAGAAGGCTCAAGAGATCAAGGCCACTTTTGACTTTAAGCAGAAACAAGTCTTTATCTATGTAGGGTTTGAAGTGGTTAAGACTGAAGACATCAACCTTAACTCTAGTACCAAGAGTTTTGGTTCATGTTCAAATCATCTCAACAATAAGAAGAAGGCTTAGCTGTGTACCACTACTAAACAGTCTAAACCATCCAACTCAAAGGAAGTCGTCACCCTAAAAGGACTTCCATTGCATCTACAAAGATAAAGATGGAGAAGGAAAGTGATCAAGTTCCGCCTTGTTCACAAAAGAAGGCTCTTAGGATGAAGAAATTGGAATGTGTTATGTGTGAGAGTTCCTTTCATCTTGCTTTAGATTGTCCTTACAATCCTCAAGGCACTCTCCACATGATCAAGAAAGAGACTTCTAAGATTCAAGAAGAATCAAGCTTCGGAAGGAAAATTTGTTTCCTTAGGAAGCTACAAAATGAAGATGAAGACAAGTGGAAGATTGCCTTCGAAAGTAAATTTGGTCTCGGAAGAAAGGAATACTTTCGAAGCACTGAAGCCTACTACAGTGATAGGAAGATCTTTGAAGGTCCAATCATCAAAACTTTCGAAGTATTGAAGGTCAAGTCTAGGCATCCTAAGGTGGTGTGGAAGTTCAAGAAAGACCAAGTGACTGAAAGTTCTCCATCAATAACAGCAAAGGATCCTCAAACTATGACTATAGGATCTATTACTATTTCATTACCTTCAACTTCTTTTGATAAACCCAATACAAGCAAAGCTTGGGTTTCCAAATGTAACTAATCATCTCCTTCATGCAGGAACAACTCAAGACAAAGAAAAATGTCTGGATCATTGACAGTGGCTATTCCAGGCACATGACAGGCAATGGGTCACTACTCCAGAACTTTGAGAAAATTAATGGAGGGTAAGTTGCTTTTGGAGGATACCAGACCGTTGAAGGGTGGTCAAATACAACACAACAACACAAAGAGGAGAGTAAATAAACTTAATCAAATAGTGAACTGGATTAACCACAAGTAAAGACACTAAGAACACAAGTAATTAAGAGATAGAACACAAGAACAAGATACACAAGGAGATGGTTTTCAAGGTTGCAATATATTGCTTTCTTAATGTTCTATTACAAGTGTTAAAAAGCATGAAAATAAAGTTACAAGATCATGAGATACTTATACTACATCCTACAGCCGGCCATACTATGAAAGCCAGCTTGATACAATTGACTAGACACAAAACAAAATCAATTGTAGAGTCAAAAAGGCAGATTGCCTTTTTGACTTTATGACTATGACATGCCATAGCTCACATCCTTATCTATTACAAAAAGGATAAAGTACATGAAGTAGAAAGTTTACAGACTCAAGACCTCAATGTACAGTTAACAAAAGCATGGACCTTTTCACCAAGTCATGTAAGTTGGTGACATATCAGAGTTGCAGCGGAAATGGGTCAAGCTTTATGGAAATATACATCAGATAAAGCATGTTGTTAAAAGTCTTTGGAAGAAATCTGTCTTCAAGTGTTGAGCTTCGGAAGACTTTGTCTCTGAAGCTTTAGAAGACTTCATCTTTGGCTTCGGAAGATATTGGTCTTGGCTTTGAAAGATTTCACACTTAGAATATTTCTGTTGCTTGTGTGAAACTTCCAAAGCATTATTCTTTAGTACTTGTGCAGCATGCAGGCAGAAAGATTTGTGTTGCTTCAGCCTATTCAAACATTCTTTACAAATTCCCCCTAGGCTGATGCTACCAGAACACTTGAAGACTTCAGATATCAACAGTCCTTATTAGGATAATAACCAACCCTTTCTTCATAAGATGATTAGGATCCTTCAGACTATCAAAGTGTCTTCTCATGTCAAAAAGATCATGCAAAGGCAACTGAAACATGTCTTTCCAAGTGTAGACATTCTCAATGCCATGATATCTGAAGACATGCCACCTTTCTGGATTTGTAGTGTATGTCCAGGATAGGATGGGTCTTTCTGATGCTAGAGGAGCTATTGGAATGGGAGATGATGGAGCATCCTCTGGCTGCACATCCTCAGGATGTTCTGACTCATCCTGAGGTTTAGAAAAGGATGCAGTCTTCTTCTTCTTCTTTGGCTTTGGCTTTGAAGCCATCCTTTTCTTTCTCTTTTCAACTTTTAACTTAGAAGACTGGCTTGCAGCACCTGATTGATCTTCATTGTTTTTCTCAGTTGGGTCTTCCACTCTCACAGGTTCAGATTAAGAGTGAGTCTGACCCTGCTATGGATTAGAAGATGAAGCTTGCTGAGATTCAGCAGGAGGTCCAGGTTGTGTTGTCTTTAGTTGTTCAACCTTAACCTCCACTTCTAGTGGAGCTTGACTTGGAGGGGAATGTAAGTCAACCAGCTCTCCACCCTTTATCTTCTGCTTGATCACCCTGATATGCTCATCCATAGTAGATAGAGACATGGGACCAAATATCCTTCTGGAGAATCCATACAGCTTCAAGAAGCTCATCATCCTCTGCTTGTCAGCAGATTTCTTCATGTTCTTCTGGATGATGGCTCTTGATTTAGCAGCTTCTTCCCTTAGCTTTCGTTTGGTTATCTTTCTTTCCTTGACTATCTTAAGTTCAAGTTGTTTAAGATACTCAAACTCAATATAGTCAAAGGATAAAGGGAGAAGTGCTTCTGCCTGATAGAGGCTTGTGGCACTTAGGTAGTTGATCATCTTGATCCTTTCTTCTTCTTTATCTACCTGAGGTTCTTATTGAACCACATCCTCATATGCACGACTTTCTTGAACTGGGGAAAGAGTAGGCACATGCTTGTACAATCTTTTCTTTCTTCTGTCTTCTTTGATTTGTACTAGTAGCTCTGCATCTTCTGCCTTTTTCTTCTCTCTTGACCTTTCCAGGTCAACCAGTTCATTTAGTTCCTCCAAGGGGAGAGAGATGACATTGTTTATGTCATATTTCCTTGTCTGCAAGTAGTTTATCATGACTACCCTTAACTTATCATTCTAAGTATCTAGTCTAGGGGAAGCCATGATAGCAGACTCAATGAGTCTTCTCAGAGGAGGAACTTTCTCCCCTCAGCTTCCTATTCCTCTCTCTTTTCTCGTCCTCAATCTCCTCAGAAGTCATTTTTATTTTCCCTTTGTCACTCACAGACCTTTGTGACTTAGGGTGGAGAGAGCTTTGGCCTTCATTGCTTGGTGTAGCTTCCAAGCTCTGGCCAGAGAGAGGCTGAGAAGCACCTTCACCAGCAGGTGTCTCAAAAATGGTATTGATCTTTGCAGTAGTTGTGGGTGATGAGACTGGGCTCTCAAGTTCTGTCACTGGGCCTTTAGTCAAGGTTTCCCCTATGAAACAAATCTTAGGGTCTGCCTCAACATCCAGTTGACCGATGATATTTCCTGGTTGCCTAAGTCTTCTTCTAAGGCTAAACTCTGTAGTGATCTGGTCTTGGATTCTTTGAGCCAACTTATTAGTTTGTCTGGATTGGCTTGGGTTGACAAGTGGCATGTTGACTAAATCCAGACCTTCATAGAAGTTCAAGGTCTGAAAGTTGAAGATCTCTTGCTTCCCTTGAACTCTAATGATGATTAGGGCTTTTCTGTTGCTATCATACCTCCACCCAATGATGTGATTTGAAGATGGTGGAGATGACATGACCCTTGGTATCCCTTCCTCAAACATAATCTATATGAAGGAGTCTATGTAGTCCACATCAGTGTGAACTTGAGGAGGTTGCTGAGAATGCACAATTGCAAGTGAGAATGGTGAGTCTTCCATGTCCATTCTTTCTGAAGAACTCCCAGGTTCTGTGATTGTAATGACTTTCTCCCCCTTTTTGGAAGCATCACCCACTTGCATAGGTGAGCCAGGAGTTAGGTCAATCACATCCACAGGTTCTTGTGTTCCTGGTTGAGCTCTTCTTAAAGGTCTCCCAACTAGTTT
>BJCM01081307.1:0-14640 GCA_018326385.1 Flaveria bidentis | reverse complement strand
TTAAGAGAAGAAAGATCTACGCTACGAAAAGGAGCGGGCGGAGAGAGCATAAAGAGCTTACTTATAAGGTACGAGCTTAGAGCCCCGCGTCACTCTGGTATGCTAATCACTTCGTTGTACGACTCCGGAACGGTAGTCGCTTAGTGCGACAGCACTATGGGATGCAAAGAAGCTTTGTCACCCTTCTTTAGTTGCTTCTACTTTTTTCATCATTGGAAGAATCCGTTGAGTCTTCCAATATCAATAGGTTGATTGTTTCGCTCCTGTATCTTCCAAAAGGAAAAAAGATCTATGAGAGTTCTTTCCTGAATCCGAAAGAGAGTACTTGGGTTCTCCCAATAACTAAAAAGTGTAGCATGCCTGAATCTAACTGGGGTTCGCGGTAGTGGAGGGACTGGATCGGAAAAAAAAAGCGATTCTTGATGTGAAAGACTCCCGGACGCGAACGCCCATCCTCCGATGTAATAGCACCAGGGATCTCTATCCGCTCACTTTCTCTCCAAAAACACAAGTCACCAACCCAACAACTTTTGCCTCCATCACCCAAGCCTTATGGCACCATCGTCTTGGCCACCCTGGAGTTTCTATTTTGCACTCTTTAAAACCTTGTTTAGATGTTTATAGTAATAAGACATTATCTTTTATTTGTTCTTTATGTGGGTTGGGAAAACAAGTTAAATTGCCATTTTCTAGTTCTTCTACTTTCACATATTTACCTTTTGATGTTATACATACGGATTTGTGGACATCACCTGTATTGAGTTCAAGTGGCCATTGTTATTACCTCCTCTTTCTAGATGATAAAACCAATTTTCTTTGGACCTTTCCCCTTACTAAAAAGTCTCAAGTCTTTCCCACCTTTGTCAAATTCTATACCTTCATTCATACACAATTTAATTTAATAGTAAAATCCATTCAATGTGATAATGGTTGTGAGTATAACAATTAACATTTTCACTCATTTTGTGAACACAATGGGATACAATTTCGATTATCTTTTCCACATACCTCCCCACAAAACGGGAAAGCCGAGAGGAAAATCAAATCTATAAACATCTTACGAACCCTTATTTCTCATGTATCAATTTTGGCTCATTTTTGGCACCACGCCCTTTAACATACCACTTACCTCTTAAATATTCTCCTTAGCAAGCTACTACAAAATCTCACTCCAACCCACCTCCTTTACAATAAACAACCCTCCTACAAACACTTTCGAGTATTTGGCGGTCTATGCTACCCACTTTTCCCACCCACTACCATCCACAAACTTCAAAACCGGTCCACACCATGCATTTTTCTGGGACACCCCACCGACCATTGGGGTTATAAATGCTACAACCTACAAACCCGCCAAATCACACTCTCCCGACATGTTATCTTTGATGAAACTAATTACCTGTTTTCCAAACCTCACTCCCCTCCCCTTCACATATACCACTTCCTAATCGACCCCCACCCTCTAATCTGGCTACCACAACTAGCCCCCCCTCTTCTCAAAATATACTCCCGGATAGACAAAAATCTCCCCCACCACTACCTGTTTTCCAACCTGTTCCAACCCCCAACCTACTACTTCCCCTCCACTCACCCCACTGCCTCAACCGCAGCAGCCACCCCTCCTTTCGCAACAGCCTCTCCACCATCCCAACCTGCTTCACCATCACCCCTCTCTTCATATTCTTCCCCACACTACCTCATCCACCTCATCCGCCACCAAGAACCATTCATGCCCGTAGCATGTCTAATATCTCCAAACTCCACCAACCCTTCCCTACAAATCTCCATACCTCACTAGCCATCTCTCCCATCCCCCGCAATCCCTTTGATGCTTTACGTCACGACGATTGGAATAATGCCATGACCGACGAGTTCCAGACTCTTATTGACAATAGGTTTTGGGAGTTAGTACCTAGACCCGTTAATACCAACATTGTGAGAAGTATGTGGATTTTTAAACATAAAACTAAGTCTAACGGTTCTCTAGAACGCTACAAGGCTTGTTTAGTTTGTGATGGCAGGTCTCAATTGGTGGGCATCGACTGCGAGGAGACATTCAGGTGGTAAAACCCGCAACTATCCGAACAGTTCTTTCCTTAGCTCTTTCATATTCTTGGCCCATTCACCAACTGGATGTCAAGAATGCTTTATGGTACGGGCACTTTACTGAGACTGTCTACATGCATCAGCCCCCAGCTTTCGGGATCCGGGCCCTAATCATGTTTGTTTGCTAAAGAAATCACCATTAAGGGTGAAACAGGCACAAAGAGCTTGGTACCAATGCTTTGCTGACTACGTCTACACTATTGGATTTCATTATAGTAAATGTGACCACTCACTATTCATCTATAAAGATGGTCACCATACTACGTACCTTTTGCTATATGTGGATGACATAATACTTGTGACGTCTTTAGATGCTCTCCGCCACACCTTCATGAACAAATTGGCTGCTGAATTTGCAATGAAAGACTTGGGGCCTTTGAGCTACTTTCTGGTAATCTCGATTATCCGGTCTCCTCAATCCTTGTTTCTATCTCAACAACAATATGCTTCTGAAATACTCGACCATGCAAGGATGTCCTCTTGCAAACCTAGCAATACTCCCGTTGACACAAAGTCAAAACTAAGTTCCTTGTCCGGGACTCTCTTGGATGACGGGGGTGCAACTTATGGTCAACTTGTCGTTTTCTCTACAATATCTCACATTCACCCGCCCAGACATCAGTTATGCAGTGTAGCAAGTTTACATGCATATATCTCGCATTCATGCTCTGAAATGAATCCTCTGGTATCTTAAAGGCACTTTGCATTATGGTCTTCGTCTGACTGACTCTCGGGTGACATATCTAGTATCTTACATCGACACTTACTTCAGGATATTGTGTTTACTTGGGCAATAACCTCCTTTCATGGTCCTCAAAACACCAATCCACACTATCACGCTCCAGCACAGAGGCAGAATACCGGGGCGTGGCTAACGTTGTCTTAGAAATATGTTGGTTGCGCAATCTTCAAGTCGAACTCCATCATTCGCCCACACATGCTACCTTGGTCTATCGTGACAATGTCAGTGCGGTATACTTGTCTTGCAACCCCGTACAACACCATCGTACTAAACACATTGAGATAGACATCCACTTTGTCCGGGAACAGGTGGCCCGAGGACAGATTCTGGTTTTGCACGTCCCCTCTCGCTATCAAATCGCAGATATCTTCACAAAAGGCCTCCTTCAGATATTGATATTGTTCGATGACTTCCAAACCAGTCTCAACATCCGTCCTCCTTTTGCTTTGACTGCGGGGGTATATTAGCCGAGATATATATGGAATGTATATCATTTACTAATCTATAGGCTAGTTTGTTAGAAATGATTGAAATTGTAATATGTTACATATAAAGATATGATGCTTGTACTCTATATATACTCAAAAGAAATCAATGAGAACATATACCGGAAAATACCAAATAATAATATTCACCATGGATATCGATGTTTCGACATCAAAATCGAGCGTGTATGTCTCTAAACACGTTCGTTTCAAGAAACATGTCTTTCCATTTCACCTATCGTCTACACCACTACAATTAAACTTGTTCCCTTCTTACATCTCTATCTCCCGTCCAACCAGACTCCTGACGAGTAGTCTCCTGCTTAGTCCACCTTTAACTAGTCACATACTCCTTAAACTAATCCGCCCACTACACCCATGTTCGCCTCCTCAAATGACTAGTCTCTTACAGACTAGACTATGCGTAACCTATCTTCATCCCAACCCAAAGATAACCAATCCCTACAATCCTTTCGCCATCAAACCTTGGTCACTTTAGATCATTTCATTGTACCAACCTCTTATACCGCTGCCAACAAGTCTTAGGAGTGGCCTCAAGTGATGACCGAGGAGTTTGAAGCGCTTCACAAGAATGGAACATGGTCTTTAGTCGCCCTTGTTAAGAACACTAATATTATTGATTGCAAATGGCTATACAGGTTAAAAAAGAATCTTCAAGGCAAGCTTTTTTATATAAAGCTCGTATTGTGGCAAAGGGATTTACTCAACAACCTGGGGTGAATTATTATGACACATTCAATTCTGTCATCATAGCTACAACCATTAGAACTATCTTGTCTCTTGATGTTACCAATGATGGTTCCTCTCGCCAATTAGATGACCAAAATGGGTTTCTACATAGCGATTTAGAGGAAGCTATTTACATGTAAAAACCCCAAGTTACAAACCTGGATCACATGTGTATAAGTTATATGGGCTTAAGCAGCATGGTTCAACCGATTGTCAATAGAACTTCAACGACTAGACTTTGTATGATCCAAAACTTCATTACGTATCGAGTACTAAGGTCATATATCAAGGACGTAATGTATAACTAGAGTACGCTCCTTATAAAGAATCAACATCAACCACTAGAATGAAAAGTATCTTTAAAGATTTTGTATGCAGTTCGTGAATTGAATAAATAATTATGTCGATTTCTTACATAGTTTAGCTTCCCGCAAAAGTGCTTATTTTAAATATTGAAGGTTAAATAATTCTCATCATAAAATGTATTTCGAGTATCTTTTTACTTTCAAGTATTTACAATAAAGTTGATAAATGCTATATCATTTTCAATAAATTCTGATATAAACAAATTTGTTTATAAAAATTTACTTGTTATATTTAATTTTGTACATTTTTAAGCTATATATAAAATGAACTGACAAGTTAATAAGAATATTTATTTGGACAAAATAAAAATAAAATAAAATAAGCTATAAAGTTTAAACAAAATCATGTTTATAATTAGAGTTAAGTTAGATTTACTCCTTGTGGTTTATTAAAAGTAACTATTTTCCTCCAAAAAAATTATACCATCAATTTAATAAATTGTTTTATTTTCAGTCCTATGTTTTATTAGTTGTTTTAAATTTATCCAAAATAATAAAACTTTTAGAGTTAAATTGAAACAACATGTGAAACATTTGGAGGTCAATTTATGTTTTTAATCTTTTTAAGAAAAATGGTTATTTTAATTAAACTTCAAGGAGCAAAACAAAAATTAACTCATATAATTATTTTATATTTAAAGAGATCTAAAGTGAGATCATTGTCCAAATTAAAGTTTTAACACTCTTTCTTTTTTCAAACACTTACTATGAAATACGTAAACTATCCGATATTTGTGTAACTATAACCCAGATTTTGGTTTATAGTTTGCATTCGTAACATATTTCATTTGATCTTAATGATTATGCATCTTGCATTTAGTGTACGGAGGTAATCGTTAATGCTTGTATAGCTATGGAGGTAATTGTTCTCAACACACTCATGCATGTGATTTGTCATATGAAGTGTAATTGACCATACATTCTCGATCGAGAAGCTATTGTCATATACTAAAATATGTAATTTGTTCAGTTTACTTATATTGTTTAATTATATCATTTTCTTCCCATATACTACAATATGTAATTTGTTCAGTTTACTTATATTGTTTAATTATATCATTTTCTTCCATAATATGATTTCTTATGTGCTCCAACTGCAGCTTAATTCTAAGAGACTATTGCGAGGAAAATCTGAAACCCACATAAGAAATTGTTGACCCATAAGGGGTGTTGACCAATTTACCAAACGGTGACAAATATTAAAGTAATTAATAAAAGTATATGGAAATTGTATCATCTTTCATCTCATTGTTTATGAGTTGCGTTTTGATGTTATACGGACTTAACAAAAATTTTAATTTCTGTTTCTTGAAATAGTCATCTGTGTTAGAAATTATGTGTAATTTTAGAAAGTTGTGGACTAAATATGCAGTAGGCTAGTATGGGCTTAATCACATGCGGTAAACTTAACTGAAAATACTAATATTCCATGTTAGTTATCTATCTCAATAAAATGTTTTGATTAAGAATATTAATTATATACATTTTAATTACAAAGTTGTATGTATATATTTCTAAGCAGTGATAGAGCTTGAACATTCACGTGGGAAGAGCGAAATTAATATTTTTACAGGGGACGAACTTGATATTTATATAAAAAATTACACCACCAGACTAACATTTAACACTACCGACGAAAAAAGAGGCGTCCCCCACCCCCGGTCTCCACTATACTTCGCCCGTGTTTCTAAGCATAAAGTACAACCATCTAACTTTTCACTTTTTGTTCTAAACCTAATAATTTTACATTTAATACAATTTAACCTTTGTAATTTTTTCACTTTCAATTTTAATCCCCTATGGTTTCCAATTTTTATAAAATTTTAATTTACATTTAGTTCTAAATTAAGATTTAACATGTTATAAGGTCGCATGTGATTCGACATTATCACGTCTGTTTTTCCCCGCTTAAGAGCCCGTTGCAACTGGGGGTTTTAGATTGAATTATTTGTTTTTTTTAATGTTTTACGTTTCATGTGCGTGGTTTAACGTTTTACATCTACTTTTTGTTAGGGTTTTCTTTTCTTGTTTTTACTTATTTTTTAATACGAGATTTTTCGATGTCAGTAGTCGCTGATAGAGATGTGGGATTAGAGATGTGGGATTAGAGATGTGAGATTAGTGTTACTTGATACCTACACGAGGAGCTTAATAGGAGAACAATCTTACAGTTTCATATCCCCCTCATCTTTCTACAAATTCCAACAAGACCCCTGTAACAGAACATGTTTAGGCCTGGGCCATGGAAGACGTCATCTTCACCCAACAATAACATTCATTCTTACTCTCAACGCCACGCATCTACTCGCTTCACGCCATCTTCTTTCTTTATGCCAGTCTTCACTCATCTTTCTACCTTCAGTGTGTGTTCTTGGTGTTGTGTGTGCACCTCTAAATCCATCAAAACACAGCTAAATGGCTTCTTTGATCATCCCCAAACATCAAACCCCTCATCAAATTGCAATCTTTTTCAACAACAAAGGGAGAAACTTCAAGAAGATCAATCAAACCCTGGTTCCTGTGATTAAAGATCGTTCCTTTATGCTTTTCTTTTGATGTTTTCTTTGTGGGTGTTCTTGATTTGTGTCTCTTTTGAGATGATTTTGATGGGTTTTTGTGTAAATTAGGTTGCAAGATTGTTTGGGCCTTCGATGTTTGAAGCTCCGAAGTTGAAGGTTTTGTTTATAGGTGTTGATGGGAAGAAGCATCCTGAGGATCTTCCAAGAATATACACACTTACGCATAGTGATATAACTTCTAAATTGACACTCGCAATCTCTCAAACAATCAATGATTCTCAGGTAATTTAATTGTTTTTTGCTCTGATTTCAAAAACTTTGATGAATTTTTGAATCCCTTTTGTTGATTACTTGCTTCATGGGCTACAATTTTTTCACGTTGAAAATCAGAGGATTATTGTACTTTTCTTTTTTATAAAAAAGCAGAAAAGCAGTGACCATTGCTTATACAACACGTCACCTGCGAGATGTTATTATTGCTTGTCAAGTTATATTTAAAAGATTTTAATGACTCTGATTTTCACAACACAAGTGATATTTTTGTATGTATTAACTAGTGTGTTATTGGAAAACAAACGTGATCGAAAATATTACTCATATAGAAGTGTTTGAATTTTTAGAGTGAAAATACTTTACTTTTATTCTATAGTTTAAGAGGTAATTCCTAGAGTCTGTTATATTGATAAATATGTTTAATTTTACAACGATGTTAACATATGAAACCTCAAAGATTAAAATTACCGGCTAGTAAAACAATTTTATTAGTGCTACCGGTTGTAAAGTTCTAGTTTCGGTCACTATATAATGTAATCAATTATTACTGTTACAGTTGCAGGGTTGGTATAATAAATTATATAGAGATGAAGTTGTTGCAGAATGGAGGAAAATGAAAGGGATCATGTCTCTTCATGTTCATTGTCACATAAGTGGTGGTCATATTCTTCTTGACTTGTGTGCTCGTCTCAGGTTCTACATTTTCACCAAAGAACTCCCTCTGGTAACTAATTAGTAACTTCTTTTACAATCATTAATGCATAGAGTACAACGTTTGAGAGCAAACCCACTTCATATCATTAGGTATTAAAAGCATTTGCTCATGGAGATGGGCATTTGTTAAGGACCTACCCAGAGTTGCAAGAAGCTTATGTTTGGGTTTACTTTCATTCAAACATTCAAGAATTCAATAGGGTTGAATGTTGGGGCGCACTTAAGGAAGCATCGGGACCGTTATCATCATCGTCGTCATGTGGCTCCACCATTGTTGAAGGGGAATCAAGCAATTGGGAGGTGCCGAAGGCATGCGTAGAAGAATGCTCATGTTGTTTCCCGCCAATGAGTTCAATTCCTTGGTCTCATGATCTTGTGAAAAATCAATGTGATGATGTTTTTGGTGGAGGTTCTTTGTGTATAGATTTAAACGATGAAGAATGAAAAGTGAAATATCTTAAAGATAGTTTTAACAATTTTAAGTGATAGCACCATCGATCTATGGATATCAAATTTATTATCCTAACATTAACTATATATTAATTTCTAACTATATCAAATTTATTATCCTAACATTACCATCTTGGTCCACGTCTGGTAGTGTTGGCTCGGGTGAAACAAACCACTTGTTGCGGTTGGTTTCAATAGGCCCGGTTGAGTACCGCTCATAAATAGATCACCCTGAGATATAATGCAGCCAGTGCTTGCCTGCTGTTTGTTAGGTGCCTGCACGGCATACAAATAATGTTATGGTAATTATTTCTGACCCTAGTTAGAATTTTGCTGTTGGGTGGGCCAAATTCGCTGACAATATTTATAAATGGGTTATGGCCCACCCATGGCTGCATCTTTTAACTGTAAATTTGTGACTATGACTATCATGTAATATTACCATGTACACACTTTAGGTTATAAATGAGTTGAGCTGAACGAAGCCGGTTGTGAGCTAATTGAGATCATAAAGCTCAAATCGAGCCGAGTTTAAATGAGCATGAGCCTGAGTTTGAGTTGGAGCTTGTTTATTACACGAGCTTCACATATCAAGCTTGACTAGCCATGCGAACACATGCTTCAGCCTGAATTGGAGCTCATTTGATTGATATGCTCGAATCTGAGCTTCATATGTTGAGCTTGACTATGCACATGACTAAATGTGCCTTTTTATTGAATAAGCGTCACATATTGAGCTCGTTTATTAAATGGGCTTTACAAATCTAGCTTGACTAGCTTGCAAGCCTAAACTAAAGCCTTCAATAAACGAGTTCGAGCCAGAGCTTGACCCGGCTTGCGAGCCTAAACAAGCCTATTAAAAAATGGTGAACACGCAAGAAGGAAGTCCAGCTTCAAAAGGTCCGATCTGCAAAGAGTCACAGCCTCGTCACATATCCAACAGAAGCTCGTGGTGACCGGATATTGTGGCAAATGGTCTACACCTATTTGGGACCAGTCATCAGACCCTAACTCGATCTAGGCTCCGGCATCAACTTTTTGGGTTTTCCTATGACCCTCAAGATGGTAATGTTAGGATAATAAATTTGATATCACCGAAGTGAAATATCTTAAATAGATAATTTCTAACTATATATTAATTTCTAGCACCATACAGGATAATATCACCGAAGAGATGCGTTTCAAAACATAATCCAAGATGGTAAAATTATCCGGTGGTAGATATGATGTGATAGTGTATTGTAACAAGTTTTGAACTTAAATTGAATACCCCCAAGTTCTAGAGTTCTATTATCCTTAACCGTAAGGATCTCATCCTCTTTTACTGTTGGTTCGTATATGCTACATTCTTGGTATTTTATTGTTTAAGGTAAGGATGTTAAAGGGAGGGTTATGATATTTATACTATATATAAAACATATGAGAGTGGTATTTATGATACCATCAAATTAAGAACAATTACTTTATTCAATGCATAAGATACAATCAATTTTGAAGGTAAAATAGTATTTTTAACGTTATTTACATATTATTCTTTACAATTACATACATAATAACCTTATACTTATTAACACTTACATAAATTTTACATCATCTACCCATAAAAAACTTATTTTTTTAAGATTTCAGCTTTATTTGAATCTATTATGTTTAAAAACTTTTTGATACTATAATTGTAACCTGTGTTTATTTTAAAACGTTTTGGTGTAAACTTTTTGCCGAACCAATTTGTATTTTGTAACGTATGATAAGTTAATGCGTAAATGTACAAGTTGTTATGCAGAACTCGTTTATTTGGTGTTTTAAAGTTTAGCTTAGAAAAAACATAATAGATTTTTTTATAGAATTACTACAAAAATAACAAAATATTAGAAACAAATGTTGAATTTAAAATATCGTACCCGTATTGTGTATTTTATGGGTGTAGTGTGGTTCTGCTATCCTTTTAGTAGCATTTGCATATCATCACTCTATTTTAGTAATTATTTTATATATAAGATAATTTCATATTTTTTAGATAATAGGTTTAATATAAAAAAATATTACGATTCAATAGAAATCTAGTATCAAATAATTAATTAAGTCATTATGTCATGATGTATGGAGCTTTAAAAAATCTGGATGAAGGACCCACACAAAAGTTCATTATTGAGAAGGGCCTTGTTTATTCGATACAATACAAATAAAATAATTCACATATAAATAAAAGAGAGTAAATATAACAAAGACGTAAAATTATATAAATATAAAAAATAAATTTCATTTTATATAAAATCTCACATGGCATAAGTATTGATACTAAAAACTTTTTTAACACCTTTTAAAAAGAAGGGACCCTATATCTAAATGATCTCCAATTAAAAATTAACACCCTCAAATTTTATACGCGTTATATAGTCAGATACGCATTATATAGGAAGATTATATAGCCCTCTAAATTTTCTCTCGTACTAAATGTCAAATTTTAATATACAAGTTGCATAGGGGATCGTATGTTATACGAGGAGTATAACAAAAGTTTGGTTATACAAACACCCATTTATGTTATTGAGACACCATATTGTCTTTATCTTTCTTTATATATCTATATGTATGTATAGAAAAATACAAAAATAATAAAATAATTTTGGTGTAACAACAACATACTCCTGTAACAAATACGATTACAAGAAAAAGCAAAAAATATAGAATGTTACGTCTCTTATAATAAAATGATAATAAACAATCATATCTTTTTAACCGTCAAAACAAAGATTACGAAAATCTCACTAGAATATACGGTAATTATTACGGCCAAGAATGCAAGTACAACCCATTGTGCGCACAGTACCACTGGTAATGCAGGTAATGATATTGTTTCCTTATTTACTACTACTTCATCCCCTATAAATATGTTCAGTTTCTTCACATTCAACCATCAACGACGCTCGATTCCGACTCATCCTCCGTCACCACTGACACCACCGCCACCACCGCCACCACCACCACCACCACCATCATCTATTCATCCATCACCACCACCGCCACCATCATCCACCGCCACCACCGCCACCATCATCCATCACCACCACCACCACCACCACCATCATCCACCACCGTTTTAATTAAGATTGTTATTGTGTTTTTGATCGTTGACGTTTCAAACCTGAAAAGTATTTGGGGATTTCAGCATTTCGGATTCAATGGAATACAGATAAGTTCCAGTTCGATCGGTTTCTAGCTAGATTATTATCATTCTCCTTCTAAATTCTAATGCTAGTTGCTTATCTGATTATCATTCCGTCTTGTATTTTCGTTTTTATTTGGCTGATTAGTTCTATTCTAATGTCGGTTTATCTTAATTACTTGATAGATTGATCAAACATGAGAGGGATATGGATATTGACCATGAAACTAATGTTCAGACACACACCCAAATGCGATTCATACATTTGAGGTTAGTTTGATTCTGTTGTTGTTAACCTTAAATTATTTTATTATATGTAATTTGCCTATATATATATATATATATCGATTTGTTGAGTTGTTCCTCAAGATCGAATTTGTTTATTGATGCTGGTTCTGGAAAGAAACTAACAAGGGAATGAATCTAACGTACGAATCTTCAGAAGATTATCTTCTAGCAGGGTTCTGATGTACAGGGTCTTTGCGTGTTTAAGGATGGGTTTGTAATGTTTGTTTTTATGTTTAGAGGAGTATATATATAAATGTTAATTTAATCAATATTCAGTAGTATAGAATACCATGAATGTTGATTAACATGATAGATTTGTCTGCCAGTTGTTTAAATAAAAAACCAATAATCTAACGAAATAATGGCTTTCATTTTGTTTGATGTTAGGCTTCTGCTGGTGAAGAAGATGAAAGAATATCCATCCATAATGCCTTGAGTAGATCGTGATCCAAATATCAGAGGACTATGGCTCACATCAGGTAGTAGATTATACACTAAAAGGGTGCATTCCGGATGAAATTATTATTAATACTCATTTGATTTTGGCCGTCAAAAATTGCACCAGTGACATTTGACAATGAAAGCTGAGAGGATTATACATTTGTGATGGTAAATTCATTTCACTTTAGTTGTTGACTCTTCTTCAGGTTGCTTTTGTTTACTTATTCTGTCTGTTAACATAATAGTGCCTTGAGTAGATCTTCATCCAAATATTAGAGGACTATGGCTCACCTCAGGTAGTAGATTATACACTAAAAAGGTTGCATTCCTAATGAAATTATCATTAACTAATGCTCATTCAATTTAGGCTCTCATAAGTTGCTCCAGTGACATTTGTCAGTGAAAGCTGAGAGTATTATACATTTGTGATGGTAAATTCATTTCACTTTAGTTGTTGGCTCTTCTCCATGTTGCTTTTCTTTACTTATTCTGTCTGTTGATTTCAGTTTTAGATATTAGTTGAAGAGCCTGACATGTTGCAAAAACATGTGCAGTTTTTAGCTACATGAGATGTTTTGATGATAGGAAATAGATCATTCTCAGATAAAGAAACCAATCATCAATAGTTTTCAGTTTTAGATATTAGGTCACAAAGACCTTCGACTTGGCATGATATGTGCATCCTCAATGTCCTGTAAATATGATATTGACATACTGATGCAGGTGATTTGCCTATGATATTCTGTAATTCTTTTACATCAATATTGGGTAGTTTAAGTAGAGTATCTTATGTTGCAAGAATGTCCTGTTTTTGAAGACGTTTCAAAATAAATGGCTTGCTCATGCTGTCAACCAGAGCACCTAGACAGTCTGATCAAAGAGCTATTACTTTAACTTTTAGATAAAGGTTTCCAAGCGTGGATGTTGGTAATCAGGTTCTAAAATATTGGTGAAATTTGTCCACTACATTATTTCATTTGTGTACCATTTATTGTATTGACTTGTTTGTAAATGCTGAGCAGACAGCGGTACTGATCAATCTCTTCAAGCCACCGGATCAGTCTTTTTCTACAACATATAAGAAGTTTCAGATTTGGTTGTTAAAAGCTTGATCTAACTCACAAAGGTCAGTTTTTAATTTTAATTTTATTAATCAACTTCCACTCATTGGTCTTAATTATGTACAACTTTTACTTCATTTTGATTAATGTTTTTCAAAGTAAAATATATGCAACGTTGACTTTGATCACAGTCTTCAAAGTATTCATCCAGTGTACCTATGCCACAACCTCCACCAAATGCATTACACCTTTCATCTCCAAAATTTGCACCTTTGAATGATAGCAAATCTAGTAATACTACAAATGATTGTTGGATCAGGCCCCACCATCATCCACCACCACCATCCACCGCCACCACCAGCATTATCCATCACCACCACCGCCACCACCACCACCACCATCCACCACCACCATAACCATCATCCATGCTTATTTTTTAAGGATGGGTTTGTGATGTTTGTTTTTATGTTTAGATGAGTATATATATGTTAATTTAATCAATATTAAACAGTTGTTGATTAACATGTTCTTTTCATCATACCATGCTTATTTTTTTTAATTAGTATGCCAAGCAGCAGATTGTACTGGGAGTTTCTGCTGAAACCATGAACTAGTAGTAACCCAGCCTAGTAATGAGGCAATATGCCCAGCCACACATGAGGTTAGTACTGTCAACACCAATCAGGTTCATTTCTTTCTTAATATCCACACATGAAGTTATAAGAAATCTGTTATAAAAAATAGAAAGATAACTTACCAGTACCTTATTAGTGAAATTCTATTACAAAAAGTAATCCTAAGTTGATTTACGTGTCAGAAAATCCTACTATGTTGTCGTCTTCACATTGATTGGTTTATATTTGATTGCTTTGTTTGATTTGTTCTTTATTTAGATTCCTGGTGACGAGGTTTTTATAGAAGTTCTGGCCATATATTTATAAACACTTGCTCAGGTAACTAAACACAATTAATTTTAAGAGTTTTAGTCAGCTTTTATAGAAAACTATATAATTTTAAGAGTTTTAGTCAGCTAATCTTGTTGATTTTGTTCTGAGGTACATGGTCAACCTACTGATAACGGTTCATCTTACAGTTAAGGTTTGTTCAGGCCTTGTACCTTTGTGTAGAAAAGTGGACAACTGTAATCCTGGCAAATGGTTGCAACTTAACAGCAGAGCAAGATGGTAAACTTAGGGGGTGTTTGTTTTTTGAAAAAACCTCTTCCCCACCTCTTCATCTGCGCGCTCGCAGACGCAGGAAGAGGTTTTTACTTCGCAGAC
>BJCM01081296.1:0-16139 GCA_018326385.1 Flaveria bidentis | reverse complement strand
TTACGTCTACTTTTTTACAAAAATTATAACACATAATCTAACATTTAAAGAAAAAACGATGTAAAAAATCACATGTGAAAATGAAAAGAAAGAAGATATTTGATATATCACTTTAGATGTAATCCACCTCTAGCCCTATCACATTAATGTATCCCACCTACTCTCCGACAATCAACCACCGTTCACCACCGCACCGCCACCGGAATCCACCACCGTCAGTTTCTCCGATCAACCGTCGTCATCTACACTCTTCAAACTACACCTAATTCATCCGATTCATCATCGATCCAATCAACAACCCTCGCAATTTCACCTCAAAAATCAATCATGTCAACGGCGATTCCATCGCAATCTCCACCGTCTTCCTCCGACGACACCGCCAGCGCCACCGTCGATCCGACGCCTCTGCTCACCACCACTTCCGACGGCGTCTTCCGCAGCCGACAGCTCGTCAGCGGCGCGCCGTCGCTCCGCGGCGCCGCGAGGTTCCTCCGCCGCGCCAGCAGCCGGCGGATGCTCCGTGAGCCGTCGATGCGTGTGAGGGAGTCAGCCGCTGAGCAGATTGAAGAGCGACAGAGTGATTGGGCTTACTCACGCCCGATTGTGATTCTAGACCTGATTTGGAACTTTGCGTTTATCGTTATTTCGATTTTGGTGTTGATTTTGAGCCGTAAGGAGGATCCGGAGACGCCGTTGAGGCTTTGGATCAGTGGATATGCGTGTCAGTGTTTGCTTCATATGATTTGTGTGCGGATTGAGTATAAGCAGAGGTATCAGCAACGGTCGTCGGAGTATGGTGGCAGTTTGAGAGCGGAGGTAAGTAATGGGAGTTTGAATTCGAACGGTTTGAATTCGGGGAGTGAGCGAAGGGAGTATGCGGATTTAGCAGGAGATAGGTCGCAGAATGATGATGATGATACTAGGTACAATCTTCTAATCGAATGTTACTATGAGTCTATGATCTTAATAACCATGAGCTACTTTGGTGTGAATAGATTAGAGAATTAACCTTATTTCATAGTTTTGCGGTTTGTTTAAGTTCAGTCATAAGGGTGTGTTTGGTTGTGTTCTTTGAATGTGTAGGAGGTTGTTCGTAACTTTGTATATGCTTCTGCTGCCTGAAAGTTGAAATTTAGTGTATGTGTGTGTGTTTTGTGCAAAGAGTTCTGCTATGTATTTAGAGGTCAATAGGTCATGGAATATCTACATATGGAGTTATGAGCTTCCAGTACTTTATGTATCCATAACCCCAAATCTACAATGAAAAAAAGAATGAATTTTCAATCTCGAACAATTAAGGTGTGCTGTACATGAGGGCCATGAGGCTTAACGGTGTTATCCCCCTTTTAGTTTCTAGAACCTGAAGACATATGTTTTATCTAATAATACTTAGCTTAAAGATAATTAGAACAATAATATTTATAAATACTAGCAGTTGTTAACTTGTTGTATTAATAATTAGGAAAAAGTACTTAATACCATTCTAACAATAATCAACTACTAATCCTAGTGATGAGTACAGTCAAAGCCTAAAGATTTTTACAGCAGCAACCTGCATATTACCTCTTTTAGTTTTTTCTAGGTTTCATGGTACTTCTTAAGTTTTTTTTCTAGCAGTAACCTTATATAGTATGCTAAGGCATGTTGTGTTTCATTCTCATTTCCAGTTCCCGTTTGTGCTTTGTTATTCTGCTGTCTCAATTCATATGGCTACAACTCTCTTATTAATTGCTTTTGCAAATAAACAGTTTTTTTCCAAAGTTTCAGTAAACTGTTTCTTCAAAAGTAAGAAAGATAAAAAAGTAAAATTAATAGGAATTTTGTCTAGTTCTGTACGACTTACATGTATCTGTGGCAGTGTTGCTAAGCATCTGGAGTCTGCTAATACAATGTTTTCCTTTATTTGGTGGATTGTTGGATTCTATTGGGTGTCTTCTGGTGGTCAATATCTTACTGAGAATGCACCTCAGTTATACTGGTTTGTCTTTTTTCTTCATTTTAAAAACCTTTAATATGAAAGTAATTTATACTTTTTTCTATATAATTTTGGGAATTTGGTACCTTTTCCAGGCTTTGTATTACATTCCTGGCATTTGATGTGTTTTTTGTCGTCATCTGTGTTGCTGTGGCATGTGTTGTCGGTATTGCTGTTTGCTGCTGTCTACCTTGTATTATTGCAATTCTGTATGCGGTAGCTGATCAGGTAATCTCTTATGCAGTAATTGATTGTTACTGCTGCAGTGCTGTGAATATAACAGTTATCACATAATAACCAAGTTTTGATTTTGAAGTACTTCAAGTTCATCACACTCTTTTAAGTATGGCGAACCATTATTGTAAAATCACCATAAATAACAAAATCTAGAACTTGAAATTTAAAGATGTAAGTTAGCATAAAGGAAAAGCTAGTATGTATAGTACTCCTAGTTCTTTTTTTTTTGTCTAATCAACTTCCTTTCTTGAAATTGTATTGAAGATTGTTGCATCATGAAGTTGGTAAAACTTTCTAAAATGGCTATCATATTATATTTGAAACATCTATTGTAACAGGAAGGTGCAACTAAGGATGATATTGAACGACTGCCTAAATACAAATTCAAGAGAATAGATGATTTTGAGAAAGAAAATGGGGAGATCCAAAAAGGTTATGGTGGAATCATGGTAGAATGTGATACTGATGCACCTGTTGAACATGCTCTATCTGAGGAGGATGCTGTAAGTTTTTATTTTAGAATTTTCATGTGCTTTATTTGTTATATCCATTACCAATTCCAAAATAAATCTAGTGTTTAACTAAATATGGCAAAAGTGATTTGACTGACGATCAATCATCCGAAATATCCATAATTAATCTGAAACTAGGAGGATTTTGTAAAAATAAACAAACATGCATAGTAAAACCCACCATACAAGTAGGGTATGGGGTGGGTTTGATGAGGGTAAACCTTACCTCTACTCTGTAGGATAGAAAGACTGCACCCAGAGAAAAAGTACTAACCGACCTATTGATCGATTTATGTAATGTTTATTAAGTTTTTGATAAATAATCGAAACCCTAAAATACCCTAAATAAAATATAATTAAGAATATACGTGGATCACAATGTCACCATTTTTTGAAATTATTTGTTGATGGACCAAAATCAGTGAACTTTCATCTCTATTTTCTTTTTGATGAATACCATAATCAGTCTTTCTAATTGCTTAAATAAACTAACACCATGCTCAAGTTCAACTATTGTCTTGTTTTAGTGTTTTACTTCTACCTTGAGACATTGTTTTGGGTCAACACAACCTTGCCTGTTTTGACCCGTACCAAATTTACCATCTTGCTGCCTTCTCTCAACAGGAATGTTGCATTTGTCTTTGCATGTACGATGATGGGACTGAACTGCGTGAGCTTCCATGCTGCCACCACTTTCACACCACCTGCATCGATAAATGGTTGTACATCAACGCCACTTGCCCTCTCTGCAAGTTCAACATATTAAAGAACAGTAACCAAAGTGGCAGTGATGATGTATAACCAATCAAGCGCTACAATTTCTTTAAAGAATCTTGATCCTGAACCATCTTTGTTGTGTGATTATGATGTAAATTTATACAAGACTCTTGTTAAAGTTCCTCACCTTTCGCGATCGAGGACTGAAAGAGGCGGCATACTTCTCCCTTTTGGTGTGTTATTTGTTGTAAAGTTGCATAAACGGCATGTTGTAGTGTAATGTAGGTTGATTCCTTGAGGCGATATGACTGCAGTTTTGCAACATGCATTATTAGTTGTATTGTATGCACTGTAATTTGTAGACTTCTGTTACATCTTGCATTATTGTTTGTGCATAAGGCAATGTAACATGTATATTCACAGTGACGTTGTTTGGAAAAACACGTTGCTTTAAACCCTACCGCTGTATATCTTTTGTCATATCCTATTAGTTAATAAGTTATTTGTCTTTTATTTGATCCTATTGGTTAATAAGGCATTGATGAGAATTCATGAGTTTTCCAGTAAAGTTCATTTGTTCAATTTGGTCGATCTAATGCTTATGCCATACGGGTCGATAGTAGCGTTGTTTTGGAACCGTCCGTAAGCTTTACCTTAACTCTTTTATAAGTCAAGATCGAGAGGTCACCATTGCCAAAGAGCAAAAAGAATAATATGATGATATAATGAAGTCTGCATATAAACAATGGGAAATTATGAGGTAACTAGGTGATTGTAATATTTTCTTACAGGGGTCTATTTATATTTTGTTTATTAAAAGTTTAAGTACTTCAAAAAATGATTTCAGCTTTTTTCAAATAAAGAAATAACTTTTAAACGGTTTTTTATCTACTTTTTTAATTATGTCTTATATTTTACATGTATTAATTAATCTTTTGAATATAAATATACATTTTACCACTAAAATGTCTTTTTAAAACTGAACACGGAAGATATTTGTTTTATCGATGTCATATTTTTTATTTTTAAATATTGGTGGATTTTCTTTAAAACTATTTTGTGACAATCATTAGCCATAACGCACCTACTTATGCATACGTGATACACCCCTAGATTTTCCAATTTATGAGGCTTTTTGTACAAAACAGTGACTAAATTGAAAAAAGATTACAGTCCCTCATTCGTTTAATTCCAATAACGAGCGAATATGTCTCACAGCCTTAGAAATCATTCCATCCCACATAAATATATTTGGAGAAAAAAAATGAAAAAGAGTCTAAAAAAGAAAAATAATTTTTTTTTTCATCCATTTTCTTAAATTTTGATCGTCAAACATGCCACAAGGAACGCTTGAAGTTTTGCTTGTGAGCGCCAAAGGCCTCCAGAATACCGATATCATGTGTAAGTCATTCGTCCATCCCCTTCACATTCGATTAATTTGTCACTACGTAGAAAAAAAATGTTATTGTGATGGATAAAACCATCGCATAGCCGTTGCAATTGGCTTTGTGACGGAATTTCGATGAAAGATATCAAATAGTTTTGTCGCTAGTTTTCGTGACAGGAATTACAACGGAAATGAACTTGCAACGTATTGGATTTGTCACTATAAAGAAATCATTTGTGATTGAAAACCATCGTAGTTTGTTTCGAAAATATCAAAGTTTCGTCGCTAAGATTTGGTGATGGTATTTCTGACGGATTAAACCGTCATAAATCCGTCACGATAGCTCTTTTGATGGATTTTCAAGTTTCGACAGAAGAAATAAGATAGTTTCGTTGCTAAGTTTGCGACGAAAGTTGCAACTAAATTAAACTTGTAATGGCGAACCAATGTTCATCAGAGATGGACCACTTACGCTGTTACGCAGCAGGTTCTCGACAAAACTATCGCGACGGTCTTCTTCGCATAACTAGCGACAGATTTTCGTCGCTAATTGCAGTGTCTGTGTATTGCCATCATGAAACGAGCTTAATAATTTATTTCATCTTTCTTACAGTTAACATGGACCCATATGTTATTTTAACATACAGGACACAGGAAAAGAAAAGCACTATTGCATCAGGCATGTATCCTTGATCATTTTCTTCACAGATTTCTTATTATTATTATTTCACAAAACATTGTTTTAATCGTATCACAAAACAATGTTCATGTAGGTAAAGGTTCGAACCCCGAATGGAACGAGACGTTCTTATTCGATGTTTCGAGCAACGATTCAACCGATTTAAAGATCAAAATAATGGACAGTGATAGTATGAGTGCTGATGACTTTGTTGGGCGTGCGAGGCAAGTTTCATATCTCTGTAAAAGCAAATTATATAACTGAAAACCGAATCGAATGTGTGATAATAATATGAACATGTGCAGTATCCCGTTGGATGTAGTGTTTCGCGACGGAGATGTTCCTGCAAAATCATATAATGTTATGAAGGATGATGCATACTGTGGCGAGATCCGAATAGGGATCAATTTTACAGCACAGGTTCGTTTTGCACACCCCTAGAAATGATAACATGCAAGTGGAAGGATAGTAAGGGTCTACTAAACGTTTTTTCGTTTGTTCATTATTTCAGAGAAGTCGAGGATTTGATCCGACTGATGGAAACATCGGTGGATGGAAGCAATCGGGCCGTGATTAATTTGCAGCAAATCGTGCCTGTGCATATGATCATCAGTATTGAAATGTATCAATATTAAAATGTATAAAAAAAAGTGTTGTGATAAACCTAACTCGACTCGACTAGACCACAAGTACTTAATAGTAGCATGTTTTGACCTGGACCGTTATTTAAATGCAACCCAACCCGTCTGTCCAACCTTCCCCGTAGCTACAACCACAAACTAGTCTATTTAGACTCGACTACCAGAATGTAAAGGATGTATTCATGTACGCCTACTCATGATCAACACGTCTCTAGTGGTACGCATTAGGGTTCCAATTTACGACCAGACAACTGAAAACAACCAATACAGATCTTTAGCATCAAAGAGGCAAAAAAGTTAATAAGTACAAGCTGTCATAGTCACAAAGAGCTATTAAGTTACAATATCACTAACAAATCAACAATACTACCCAAAACCAAAACAAACACAAAAAACTAAAAGAACACAATTCAAACCAAATGACTATTTAACCCTTGTTTATAAGGGACCTAATGATACATCTTCAAGAGGCAGCTTTTTTGGGAAAACCCCATGTTTTTTTACTCGGGGTGTGCAACCCGACTTCATTAATTTGTTGTTCATTTGGGACTGGGCTCACGAGCCCGGTTCCAACAAAATGCATAAATGCAGATGCATCTTCGAGTTTCTTGTTGAAACTCAATGATGTTGACAAAAAGCTTTTAGAATTTGATTTGCTTGGCTTCTTATCAGGGATCTTGTTGAGTTCTGCAGCTTTTAGGAACCTTGAGGTTGCTGCATCCCATGAAAGCTCGTGTATTTGTGAATCGGTTAGTGGGGCCGGCTGTTCCATCAATGCCTTGCGTGTGACTTCAACGAAACTTTCTCCATCCTTGAATGTTCGGCAATTGGCAAACTGTTTGAAGAATTCGTTTGAGACGTGGTCTGCACAAATGACTATTTTGCCCATGGCTAAAGCTTCCGCGGTTGTGGTGCAGAGCACATCTGTGGTGCTTGGATTCAGGAACACTTTGTAACTGTGCCAGGGGTCAGTATAAAAACCTTAAGAAACAAAATATTTAATCCAAATCTATGGTGTTAAGTTCTAGAAAGTGAAAAATGTCAAACTTCCAGAAACTTAGGGTTAAGCATAACATAGTTCATAAAAAAAAACAAAATAATCATAAAAGATCAGACTTATTAACTAATAATAAACGTTTTGGCTTTGCTTACTCGTGAAATAAAGGATCTGCATGATCACGCCCAGGGTTAACCCTGATGGTCAAATTCAACGCTTGAGCAGCTTCTTTTATCTGATCAGAATCCTCACCAGTACCGAACAAATCAACCTCAAGTCCATCAAGTTCTTTTTGGTGCTCCTCAAGGAGATTAAGTAGCTCCTTGTAGCCTTTGTGCCACACCATTTTACCAATATAATATGCACCTTTTGTAAATGCCTGACTTTCAAGTTTCTGCTGCTCTTTCTTTTTCATCCCAATTTCAAGAAACTTAGGGTTAACACCATGAACATTGCAAATGATAGATCTCGGGAGTTCCTGTGTTGCACCAGATAGTCGTATCACCTGTCACAAGTTCGTGATATGTTAAACTATATATAAAAATTAATTCCGAATCTTCAGTTGGTCATATGCAAAGCTACAAGCCTACAAACTTACACCTGTATCCCAAACAAAGAGGTTTATTTTGGCTTCTCAAATTAAACTCCAACAACAATCATTATACATTATCTTGTTACAAAAGTGACTACCGGTATAACATATTAACATTTCTCCACAGCGTAGAGAGGTCATAGAATTTTGATGAACTAAATTATATTTGACTTGTAAAGTCAAAGTGTATCTCTTTTGATGCAACATGTAACATATTTTTCCATTAAGGAAATTGGATTCGGGGAAACATACCTTGTGACAATATATATCAACCACCCAGTTATTCATGTATTTGAGCATAAATGCATACGCCCGTCCATTTTTCTCTCTTTTCACATACTCCAAATAGTTGGTGTGAACGATTCCTATAACAAAGCGGAACTTAGTCTTCCATCTTTTTCCATGATGGTACCATGTAAGATGCTCGGGTTCCTCAAGGACAGCAATATCTGATTCTTCATCTGAAATGCTCTCTGTTATATCTCCAAGAGCAAGAATACTTCTTTTACTTCTTGAAAACTATAATGAAAACAAAAACAGTTTAATATTTTTTATCAACAAATTACTTCTCCTAAAAAGCCAAATTTCTAGCAAACTTTACCTTCCCAGGGTAAAAGCATATGTTGAAAGTACACAAAAGGCCCGTCCTTTGCTCAATCCATTCACGGACATATTTCTCTTGTTCCTTGGGTGACTCAAATGTTATTTTATTAGGGTATAGATGTTCTTGATCGTTCTTAGATAGCCACGGAATTACCAAAGTAACCTTTCTATGTCCATCTTTGGCAAGATAAGCTGCACGGAATAGAGGATTAACAGCTGTTCCAGTCATCCATGGAAGACTAGCTGTGGTAAATATCGCAATATGATCTTTCTTATCCATGTATTCATTAACTTTCTACACTAAAAACGGTCTTCGTGTCTAGATAAAAACAGCATTCTTAAACCACCATCCAAGAGTAACAAATTGCTTATTTGAACTGCAATTCAATGTAACTTATCATAAGCACTTATAAGAAGCCCCATTTATGCAAATTTTAATTTCTACTCAATAAACAATCTTAGAAGCTTTAAATCAGCGAGTAACGATCAATAAAATAACTACAGTATTCTAGTTAGCGGAGGGATCAATAATAAACCACCAACATATGAAAAAACCACCTCTAGCCAATCACATAACCTACATATTATTTATTTTTTTAATTGTTTATTATGTATTTGAGTAAACTTCAACCCCATCATTTTAATTGCCTAAATCGTTTAATAAACATATTCATGACAAAACGAAAATGATGATAGAATGAGTTACATATACGTAATTTATAAAAAAACTAGTATGACTAACATATACATGACCCATAATTTTACATATGCAACCCATAGTTACATATACTCAACACATGGCTTTCACAGTTCCCCTCATTCTCGTTATCCCAGTGTCCAGAACTGAAATTGTACAACTTTCATAGCATGCACCTTAGGATTTACCACTTGTTTGGAAAAAAGGGTTTACATAAAACCCCTCTTTTGTAGCATAACTTCAAACACAGCCAAAATCTTTAGAAAATTACTAACAATTAAACCAAAATCATGAACACTAGTTGCCCGTTTACAACATCAAATTCCCTAATATACGAAGGAAAGACTTCTATCATCATGAAAACAATTAACTCCAAATCAGCAAGATCTAACATGTACACAATGTCAAAAAATTACTCGAAAATCAGCTAGAATCTCGAGCAATAACCGCACATAATAAACAACAATTAACTCCAATAGACTATAGCAACTTTCTCATTACTGTAACAAACGATGATCCAATATCCTTCCAAACTAATCCAGAGTGAATCAAAAGAAAAATCACAATAACGAGAGTAAAACAGCAATTTGCATCAGCACAACTCTATGTTGCGATTTGTTGATGACTAATAACATTAGATGAATCGAAATCGAAATCAGGAAGTCAAATCATGAAATATGCAAATAAGGTTTGAATCAGCAGTGTAAAAACAAGAAAAAGAGAGATGAAATCAAAAGGTGAGATGGAATTGTGAAAGAAATAATATGTTTCTACTAGAAGAAACGTACCTTAGAGACGAAAGTCGGAGTAATTGTTGAAGAATAATATGGAAGAAACTTGTACGCAGGCTTGAAGAAGACGATCAACGATAACTGAGATGTGAAAGCAAAAGATGCGCATATTCTTTCTTAATCAAATTAATAAAATTAACTTTAAATATTAGGTTAAACTACTCAAAGGTTTAGATTCTAATGTCGCTAAAAGCAATAATGTTCTATGTTATAACAAATTGTTTTTTCATTTGTGTGTTTTCTGTGTTGGAGATAGATGTGTTCGCATGAAGAATATAAATAAATAGTCTGATTAAAATAATATGTATTAAAAAATATATGAAAAAGAAAAGAAACAAACAAATGTATTCGATTTGGTCGAACGTTTACCAATTTGGTTAAACGTTTACCTTTCAAAGAAAAAAGGTTAATATCTTAGTATCTCTAAATCTATACCGTTTATTATTATACCTAACACTTTTAAATGAGAAACCTTGAATTTGTTTATATTATAATGAATAGAATATTGTTAATTATAATAACTTTTGCAATTGGTATCTAAAAACAATGGGCTATTGTTAGAGTACTCATAATAGGTTTTTTATATTTATGTAAATGTGTTTTTTTATATTTTAAGTGATAGTTTTAAATGGTTGATTGAAATTGAAAAACAAATTACTGTTTATCTGTATAGTTAAGAAAATTATTGTTCAACTGTTATAATTTTTTCAACATTTATAGATATGTTGGCTCTTTTTATAAAACAATTGTTTCATAAAACAAGTTCCGACGATGGGTTTAATATGATCTAATTATTCTTTCAACAGCTAAACTCATCCTCCACGATTATAAATCCTTAATATAAGACAATTACTATGTTAACCCAACTTTTATTTAAATAATAAATTTCTTTCTTTCATCTTAACAACCCAACTTAATTCAAATTTTCACACACATTCACATCCCAGCTTAACTTAACTTTAATATGATTTATGGTTAGTGTTTATTATATTAAAAGCTTAACTATTATTATTCTTTTAAAAGACATTATCAAAAAGGTTAGTATTTATTTTATAATAAAAATATATATTTTTAAAAGAGACTTTTGTAATAAAGGCATGCTAAAAAATTTGAATTACAGTGTTAAGTTAAGTATTTACTTATTCTAAAAAAGTAAACGGGTTGGGAAGTTTAATTAAAGCGTTAAGTATGCTAATAAAATGATAAAAATATAGATTGTGAGGTGTTAAATTATTATTGGCTCAATTAATATTTAAAAAATAGAAAAAGGGTGGCAAGTTGGCAACCTGGTTATTTTATACACCAGGTCATTGTTTGGTTGTGACTTTTAGCATTTCTCTTTTTTTTAAAATAAAATAACAACCAAGTCATTTAAAAGTTTATCATAGCAATTAGTATAAACTAGTCTCTCAAGCTATAGCAGTGGTGAAAAATCATATCAAATAACACCAATAACATACCACCGTCAATAATCATCAACATCGAAAACTCGTAATAAAAAAGAAAAAAAAAGAAACGGAAATTATACAAAAAATAATTGAACCACGTATGTGAAACGTAAAATATATAAATTAAAAAATAAGTCGATCAAGGACCAACGCATTGCAACGGATTCATTAAATGGGAAATAATAATCGTAAAAATGTCGAACCACATAATTGGAAATCAAACTTCATAAAAGATTGGGAAAAGTATATGATATAGAAAGCTATAATATAAATAAATACAAAGACAAAACACGCAAATCGAACCAAACTATAAAATATGAAAATGAAAGATATATATTTTGATAAATAATGGTATATTTATCTTAAAGTTGCTAGCAGTTAAGAAAACTAATCTGATCTAACAATTTTTTACTGTTAAATAATATTTTCGTTTAATATTGAAAACGAGAACTTCTGAAAATTACTGAATGTTGAAGTTTGCTATGAAGTTGACTATTAGGATGCAAATTATCCTCCTAAAAGGTCAACTATAAAAAGGCCACATGATTAGATTAAAAAACATCTAAAAAGCCACTAATTTGAATATTACAAATTGAAGAAAGTGAACCCCGTCTCGTAACGCCACCAGAAGGTCTTTTTCTTTGTAGGGGTAAATCTAATGATCTGATAATTTAGTCTTAAAAACATCGAAAATAAATAATTGATCCGTATTATATTATTTTCTCGAAGTTTCACATGCTAGTGTTAGCGAATGAATACTTGCTTCTCAATATGGAATTTAACAATAACACCTCTTCTAGTTAGTCAAGTTTTAAAAATATTTAAATTAGATTAATTTAGTTTTAAAAATGTTCAAATTCAGTCGCTTAACTTTAATACTTTGTTTAGCTTTTTTAAATTTTAACATGATTTTAAGCATGTCTAGCGTTAGTTTCGAATAGGAAAAAAAAGCTTTTTTATTGTGAACTTGAAGTTATAACATAAATTTTCTTTTTCTTTAAATATATTTAACATGGTATTTTTAAGTTTTAAAAAAAATTATTAACAATAAAATAATATTTAAAAATATTAATTTAACTTTTAGTTACATATGAAAATTGATTAATAAATATTACAATAATATCAACTTTTCAAATTATTGTTTTTAATTTTTGTTTAAAGTAAACATTTAGTTTTTAAAAAAATTGACTTTTTTAATAGTATTAATTTTTTAGAAATAAACTTGATAGAAAATTTATTTCTTGATATTATTAATAATTAATGTAATTATTTAATATAAGAATAACTAAAATTTTTTGATGAAAAAGATAATAGGGATAAGATATAGCAATAAGAAAATTAAAGAATACAACCCTCGAATCTTTTTAAAATTATTACAAAACAATCAATATTTATTACAAAAACAATCAATGATTACTCAAATCTAAGTTTTGATGACCTAATTTTAGCAATAAATAACTAAACTTAATTATTTCAGATTCAATTTTGATGGGGCTAATTACTAACATAGAAATGAGTACTTCAAACTCAAATTCTTTAACATGAATAAAAATACATTTGTAGTAATAATGAAATTCATTAATACTTCAAAAAGGTGATGGCAAATCTTGTATTCATGGTCTTGATGAAGTAATGGCAGATGAATTAGTAGAATATTAACAGGGTACAATAAGCATTCTCTTAATTTGGAATCAATTAATGTTGTTGAATGAACGGGTGATGGTTTGCTGATACAAGAAGAGAGTTATGTAAAAGAAACAGGAAGAATTGCTCAAAAAAAGAGTATCCATATACATCGCAAGTTAAAATAGCGAAACCTATTCATACGCGTCACAAGTCAATAAAATAGTAGACAATAAAACCTTACATATCCACTATAACCACACGGTCCACACCAATGTCTCAAACAGCTGCACAAAAAAAACTAGATAAAAACATTTTATATAATGTTATTGTACCAACTGTGGTCAAAATATAACAAAGAATAAATTTGCCCTTTGAAAATTTAAAGCCAAACCATCAATCCATACAATATACTCTGGTACAATACAAACGAATTCTACACAAAACTTATATAAAATTAATCAATAAACACCAAAAACGTATAGTATGATATACATATTTATTTAAAAAAATAACCTTTCTTATCCAATTGAAATATCGTCTCTTCTGCAATAGGCATAAAATCTCCAACCACAAATTAACTATGTAATGTAAAACTTTCAAATGAATAATCGCAAATAATTATACGTTTGCTCAGACTTATGAAATGTAATCTCATTGATTTCAAGGAATCTCTGAAGTCTGACATGTGATTAGTTTCATAATTCATCAAAGCAAACACAACGAAAAACAAAAGGTTAAGAAAACAAATTCCAATAAATTATAATTAAATTAATTACTCAAATCACATTTAAAAAAGCAAACTTATCAAAACTCTAAGCATAGAAATAAGCAAGAGTATGGAGATCAGAAGTGGTTAAAAAGTTGTCGGTCACGGTTAATTCAGAAACACGGACCAATTAATTGCTCATCATTTCTCCAAATTAAACAACGATAAATGCAGATGAGTAGATGAACACATTTGTAATATGTTTTAGCTGATAACAGCACAATCAAATGAGCGAAATCGGATAATAAGTTCATCATCAGAGACTTAAATACCAATAATCACGAACAAATAGTCGATCATTTTGTTGCAGTTAAAATCCTCATCACTTGACGAACAAAAGACTAATCGATCGAAATTCAAACTACAATAAAAGAGAACAAAAATTTACGAAACATTTAACCTTGATATGAAATACCTGTAGTGATTCGATTGAGGTTTTCATAAACCCTAATCTTCGATGTGAGGGTGATTGAAGACGGTGGTGGAATTTATAGAGAAAACGTGAATGACTTTGACCGTAAATGATGCCCTAATAGAGTGTGTAAATGGGCTTTGGCCTGTTAAGAAATGGGCTACTTAAAAGTTTGGTTGATTACGATTTGGGCCATATGGCCATGTGGGCTTTTGAAACATTCTGTGTGGAGGAAAAGATGTTGGCTGTATGCCTATATGGCATTATGCCTTCAAGCCTTCAATTAATACGAGTTACCTGGTATTAATAAGTAAAAGTGAAAATGATAAAACATCTTCTTTTGTCTTGATTTAATACTTTATAGGTGTGCAAAATAGGTTTTGGGTTGTTTTGCTAACCTTGTTTTGCTCTCCTAAATACCAAAATAAAAACCCATCTCATTTCATTTCCACTCGTTGCCACCTCCTTCGACCACAGGACGCATCGCTGAACCGCTCACGATTGCTTCAAACATCATTCCGGCGAGTGTAGTAGTTTTCTTTCTTCGACGACCCACCATTGTAGATCTACATCATTTCTACTAAGGTAACCTGCAAACAAGTTAGATCTTAGAATTTATTTATGTCTCTAGTATGTATGTCGTATTAAACATTAATAAGCAACAATCCAAAATATATTACACAAGAAAGAAAAATTGATTAATGCCTTACTTTAACAATTGTGAAACTGAAGCCTTATGTATGTAGAAGTAAATAAATAAATAGTAAGCACAATAAGAAATATTAAAAGAGTCTAGTTTGTTTAATAATAAGCAATATAAATTGAGTTTGACTTAGTGGAGATTATGTGTAAATAAATAATGCAATTGCTAATTTATAAATGATATTGACGTCTAAATATAAATCTAACCTTAGAAGAATAAATCTCATTTAATATAAATCATTTGTAGAATATCACGACCTCCTTTAGGAAACAAGTATAACATCTTTGTAACAAGTTAGTCAAGGTACGAATTCTTATCTCACCCTTTATTGTTATGGTATTCGATTTGATTAAGGAAACCTTTTGACTTTTACCGTCCGTTGAAATTCCTAAACGTCTTTGACATTCCTATTTGTTTCAATTGGTCATGCATTTATTAATATCATGATTTATTATTATTTCGTCATGTTACCTTGGATTTAGTATTATTTTACATGCGATTGAAATTTTTTGAATTGAACTCATTATCGCATGTTCTTATGTTATGATATGATTATGTATTTGTTCAGCGTTTGGATTAAAGAACACTTTTGGTATATATTATTGTAGCACTATTTTAGTTTGTTGTATTATGTTACCCGAGAATGTCCCTACTTGTGGGGGTGACCACAAGCATGTCATTGCGGCATCGATGACGTGGCACCAACCGTGACGGTGAGCGAAGATCACGGCGTCTCCTTCGGTACTTGCGAGGTACGTTGGCCATATTATTTTGGGGAGGCGTATGGACTGGTCCTATAATATATGCATATGATTATGGTGGATTGTTGTTGTGTATGCCCACACTCCATTTCATGTTCGGTACATAGAGTCTGCAGCTCTATGTGCATGTCCGTTTTGATATAAGTTATTCGGCTCAATGGGTACATCCTTATGATACGATTTACTTTATTGACTTGTCTTATTTTGCATCGTATCATTTTATGTTACTTTATCTCTCGATATTATTGCAGTTATTATTAGTATTACTTGTGCATTTATCCGTGTCACACCCTCAATTTCCACAAACGGGGTTTTACCGTTAGGCATGTAACAAACCAGGATCTCAGACACGGTCATATCAAACGACACTATATGAATTTAAAAATAAACGTTTAACTTAAATCAGAGTAGCATAAATGAAATGAATATCAGTGCGGAAGCATAAAACTGAAATGTAAACCAAGACTACAAGTCTAAAAATGCTATGTCAAAACAAATGTTCAATGCAAAAGAAAATGAAACTGATGAATGCATGTCCTGAGTGCGTCCTTAACCGTGCATCATAAGCTTAAGCGTTCCTGTGACCTGAGAAAAC
>BJCM01081289.1:0-15935 GCA_018326385.1 Flaveria bidentis | reverse complement strand
AAAAACCGGTTTGGGCCGAACCGGTTTGGGCCCGAACCGGTTCCAAACCGACCCAAACCGGTTTGATAGGTTTGGGTTTTTGGTTTTTGAAACCGGTTTGGACCCGAACCGGTTTCGGGCCAAACCGGTTTTGACCAATATTGACCAAACCGGTTTCGGTTTGGAACCCGAACCGATTTGGGCCCCCGAACCGGTTTGTACACCTCTACTTGTACATGTATTTTACACTCCTAGATAATTAAAATAGTTAATTTACTCATATACTCTGTTTGTAGCATATGATGAATTAACAAATTATCTTATCAAGTTTCAATATTATTTATAACATTATACTGCGCACCTTTGTGAAATTAAAGGAATGATTTTGCGAATCAAGTTTCTATTTTCCCAATAGTTGAAGAACCCTAAAGCTGGCCCACAAACAAGAAAGAAAACAAGATCAACCCCAAAATCACGATAATAAAAGCCAAAACTTTCGATTTCATCTCCCACCTTCTTCTTCACCTTTGCCACAACAACAAAAGGCATATTCATCATCGTATTCCATAAAAACCCACCTTCAAGATTCATCAATGGCAGCATCTAAACCCTCTTCTTCATCTTCTCCTCATACCCTTTACCGTTGTCTCACAAACCCTCATCGCCTTCATCGTCCTTGTTTGCTGAAATTGCCCTTTAACTCCCATTATCGTAAATTGCGATCTGTTCGTTGTCAAACCCCTGAATTTGAGCCCAAAAGATCTGCTGTTAGTTCTGATGTTGCAGAACCCACATCTTCTTCTTCCACCTGCATCGATTTCCTCACGTTGTGTCATAGCCTTAAGGTACATGTTCAATTCAATTGCATTAACATCTTTGTGAATTGATTATTGATGGTTTACTTGAACGATTGATTTTCTTTTGGTTTAATTTACAATTAGCTGTTAAAATTTAGCTACCCTTTGCATGAATCGGTTTTATGATGATTAATTTGTTTATGACCAGCCATTTGTGACTGTAATTTGGGGGTTATGATCGAGGGTGAGTTTTACATGCTTTTATCTGTTATATATGCCAAAGAGTATGCTAGAATTAAGCAACTTTAAATGGTTTAAAATATTTTTATCAAAGTGTCAAGGTTCAAGAACCATGAAACTTAAAGCGGTGGTGCAGCGGTAAGCACCTGATTCTCCTCTAACGTTGGTCTTAGGTTCGAATATATGCCAAGTCCAAGCTGCGATTTACCTAATACCGTTGTCGCAGGGTGTTAGCAAGTTTGTGAGTTTATTGGCCTCTCATGGACACAAAGAAAAATTGATTCAATAACCATGAGTTGTGGGAATGTTAAGATGTTTCTTTATTTAACTTGCAGTTGTTCTGTTAAGTTTTGTTCTTTATTTTATTTTGTATGCTACTTACAAAGTTTGTGACTTATATGGTGCTCATATTAATCTTTTTCTCTAATGTAGACCACCAAAAGGAAGGGATGGGTCAATCATCGTATTAAGGATCCTGAGTCTATTGCTGACCATATGTATCGAATGGCGTTAATGGCTTTAATTGTTGGTGATCTTCCTGGTATTAACAGGGAAAGGTTTGATTTAATGGCCCTCTTCTAGCTTCTTTTACTATTAATCGTTATAAAGTAAACGTTAACTTTGAGGCTTGAGCCATAAGCTTAACTTACTTGAAAACAGGTGTATGAAGATTGCAATTGTGCATGATATTGCAGAAGGTACATGATTAATCCTCCATTTTCGGTTCCTTTTATGATGCATTGCTTTTGTGAAATCAAAGCTTAAGGTATAATCTGATTGTTATAGCTATTGTGGGAGATATAACACCATCTGATGGTGTACCTAAAGTAGAAAAGACTAGACTTGAACAAGCGGCTTTAAATGAAATGTGCAAAGTTCTTGGTGGTGGAATGAGGGGTACTTTGATTTGTTATCTATATTTTATTTATGTTTCTTTTTTCTTCAATGGAGTTGAGCCATTAATGTATTTTGTAACCAACAGCTGAAGAAATCCAAGAACTATGGAGAGAATATGAGGATAACGCTTCCCTTGAGGCTAATCTCGTGAAAGATTTTGATAAAGTATGTTTATGTATAATCTTTTATTAGTCGAATTTATAGTAAAAATGTTTTTTTTTAAAACAGCTATTTTTTATCTAAACTTTTAGCATTTTATTATACAGGTAGAGATGATTTTGCAAGCACTTGAATATGAAACTGGTAAACAACTAGAACTTGTAATTACCATTTGCAGCGTGTGTGCGTGTGTTATGTTCTCGTCTGTTTGATAACAATATCATTCCCATCAAGTACAAAGCTTCCATGAGAGAACATATGCACACGAGTAATGCTAATTATTTGGCCCCAACAAAAGATTAATCTTGATTGATAAATGTCAAATCTAATCCTTTCAAAACACAAACATTATGTGGATTCTTGCAAAATGCAACATCAACTTTAGTCTATTAAAGGTGGCAAGATGGGCGGGCTGTGTAAGTTGACCTCAAACAAAAACACGTCCAACATAAAGGCCATCTGTCCAGCATAAGTTGTGTTTTACCTGATCCCATTAGCACTGTATTGATGGGTTATGACGTTATGTGAGTTTTCGAGTAGCAGGTTGTGGGGATATTAATTTTCCGTAATAATATGTTCTGTTTTATTGCAGAGCATGACAGAGTTTTGGATGAGTTTTTCCTGTCAACAGCTGGTAAGTTGAATCTTTTTGTTACAAACCATCATTCACAAATAGTGTTTATCACATTGTGCAGCCTCTATGTATTATTATTAGCTATAACATGTGCTTGACTGCTTGTAACCTTTGCATTGATGTTTGTACTACTGCAGGGAAGTTTCAAACAGAAATTGGCAAGAGTTGGGCAGCAGAGATCATTGCTAGGAGAAATTCAAGATTGGCAAAGAAGCTAAACTAATGAGACTTATCCCCTTTTGGTCAACAAAATGAATCATTTCTTCATTTTATTTAATTTTTATGCACTTTAGCATTATATAAATGGTAACACATTAAAGCCAAGGGATTTGGTCCTAGTTTGGTAATAATGTTTTGACATTGACATTTTTTGTGTTTTCATATTATTTTGTCTTGTTATGTTATTGGCAATTTAGCAACAGCTCTTTTTAACCTTAGAGCATGCATTCTAACGGCGAAACGGTATTCTCTTAAGTAGTTAAGTGGTGAGGGTTCAGGTCTTTTGATGGTTAATTGGTGTAGGTTTATAAGTAGATTAGTGGGTGTGTGAGTTTGCAGTTTAATAAAAGAGCAAACGTATTTTTGCCTATGGAGATTTTATTCCACAACCCCGTGGGAAGTGAAACATGCTTGTTTTTGAGCTGGGATGCGTATGTATTGAATATGAGGGTTTACCGTTTATGAAGGATTCATGATCATTATTATTAATCAATGTTTAAGGTTTAATCTCTGATATTATTTTAATCATTAGGAAGTTGGATATGTCTAGGAAGAGTAAAGTTAAAAATAAAAAAATAAAAAAGTAACTGTTTATTTCAATCTAGTTTTACTAATTTTCCAAATCTTAAACTAACAATTGTGTTACTTTTTAAAAACTAATAAGAAAATCAAGATTGAGAAATATTTATAACTGAAGTATATTATTACTTTTTTATTATTAATGTTGTTTTTTAAACGTTTTGTACTATTGATTACAATGATGTTTCAAACTTGTAACAATGATATGTTCAACTATTATAAAAAAAATCTAATATTTCATTGTCCGTTGTGTGACTATGTGATGACTATGATGTATTAAAAACTACTTGTGATTAATGGATATAACTTTCACTATCATTATTGTCTGTCGATGATACTTGTTCATTTAGTTACGTCTCCGAATGTAAAACATGAAAACAACGACTTTCTCTGAACACATTAATCTACTCCTTATTGTATATTCCAAATCACTATAGCTATGTAACAACGTTTTTGTTACGGGAAATTGATCACATTTAATGATAAATAATTTGATAACATGCATCGAATACATAGCTAATTTCGTAAAACTAGTGTGTACACGGCTACTCGCTTTTCCCATTTTAGTGATTAAAATTTGGTTTAAATCACATCAATTAACTTCCATACGGTTTAACGAAGATGAGAAGTAGTAATAAAAAAAAATTAGTCGAATCGTCTTTCATAGGTGGTTTGGTCCGAGTGAAAAAAAATGAAACAAATGTACCGATAATCTTTTTTGAATAAAATCCATTTTCCTAGAGAATTATAAGTAATAAATTGAGATTGATTTCACATGAAGGGAGAAAACAAAATTTCAAACAATACAAAATTTTAAAAATCAGCTCTATTCAACAAATGAAACTTTCCTCGTATGAAAAAATATATTTTATTTTGGCTCAACTGTCTTGTTAAAAACTGATGTTATATGTTTAGAAAGACTATTTCAGACGGATCTCTTGTGGAAAGTAATATCTATAGCTTTGAGTTATCCGTTTTATTATCCAATTCTTAAATTTCTACACGGGTACTCAACTAGTTTAGAATCATTTAATGTTGAAACAGATTAAGATAAAAGGACCGAAAACACCTATGCTTCCTTTGCCGATATGAGGACAAATGATTTTATAAGATCTATCATCTTTAACAAAATAAAATGATTAAACTCTAAAGTTTATTTAAAGTTATAATAGATCTAATAGGTTAAACTGGTAAAATATAAAAGTACTCTATAATCCATTCAAACAATCGAATCTTTTTTATTATGTAACATCCCAACCGAACTAATTAAAAAAATAATATTAACAAACATTAGTTGTAGTTTTAATTTAGATATTTTATTCAAAAATTTCAAAGACACTAATCAATAAACAAAAACACTTTTTTTTTTTATTTTTCATAAAACAAAAAAAAAATATGCCAAGAACCTAAATTGCTTCCATGATCCTGCCAAAGTCAGACCATATATTTGGCTTCTAAAGTAACCCAACAATGTAACCAATTAAGAAAGCAAACCATTAATGAGACAACTCATAACTTATTATATTATAGTTTCTTGGGGTACACTACTCAACATGCATTAGGTGGAGTGCATTGCAAGTCATTAAGCATCACCATATGATTCTTTTTACCTTTGTAGCATTAACTATCTCATTGCTTCACACCTTCCCATTTTTCACACCTTTAAACACAATAACCACCTAACTTTTCCATCACAAGCACATGATCATCGCGCCATGGATCGACATGATTGGGGCATGATCGGTGCAGATTGTCTCGTGTTATCGTGTTGCTGCCAATGCTTGGTCTTACAAATCCTCGTGTTCGTGTTGCTCAAACTTCCTATCAAAGTTTGTAGAAAAATAAAGCAATGCATTAAAAGGAAGTTTGGAAGAACAAGAAAGGTGGCTCTTGAGCATTGTGTGGCGGCGGTTATGGGCGGGCAGAGGCGGAGGCCGCCATGTGGGATGGCGGCCGAGGGTTCCCCGTTGGGGGAACCGAGTGGTTGCATGGAGGAAGTTGAGAAGGTGTTAGAGGGAATGAGTACAAAGGGTGAGTTTGGGTTTGGAAGCTTTTGGAGGGGAGATGATGATAATGATCATAGTTGTTTGGAGGATGATTTTAGAATATGTTTTGTAAACCAACAACTTGGATATCATGATCATGATGGAAAGTTTCATTTCATTCAAGTATTTGGTCCTCTTATAATGCAGTTAATTTAAATTTGGACATTTATTTACAATTCTTTTTAAAATTTTGTTTAGGTAAATTGTTGAATTTCAGACATTTCTAGAATCACTGGTTGAAAATAATTCGTACTAGTTTGATTTATAACACTTCTGACTTTCATTATATTTGTCATAAGAAATCCCAGCAATTTTAATTATTGTAGATTTACGTTTGATCTATACTAGATTAAGCTTATGGCTTTTTCTCATTCAATTACATCAATCATTGTGAGCGAAATTAAGGGTAAATTTACATCTACAATAATCATATGTTGGGATTTAGTGATTTACATTGGCAGCGTAAGTGAAAATTATAAAGTGTTGTTAGTGAAATTCTGGATATGAATTATTATAAGCAAAACGTAATAGATCGAATTGTTATAATCCAACTTACTTGTTATATATAACATCTATTTATCTTTCTATAAGCAGTATATAACTTGATAGTCAACGTTAAGTGACATGTAAAAGTCAAATAAAATGACTAAATAAGAATACATAATAGTCATATGAAATGACTAAATAAACGCGATTATTTACGGTTATAATAAAAAATAACTAAATAAGGAGTTGAATTATACAAACACCAATTTATATGTATAGAAAGATATAGTAAGAATAAAATAAATTGGGTGTATCAATAACATACCTCATAAAAAGTAGATGTTTTTTTTCATTTTTTTCTTTTGCTTTAAACCTAATACTTTTAGACATTTCACAATTTAACGCCTACATTTATTTACTTTTAACTTTAGTCTCCAATACTTTCATATTTTATAAAATTTTCGATTTAAGGTTTAAATTTTGAGAGTTAACAAGTAGTAACGTGCACATGTGGTTCAACGTTGTTACGCGTATTTTTTTCTCATTTAACATACCCGTTGTAACGTGCAAGTCCTAAATCAACTTAGTTATTGTTTTTAATGTTTTACGTTTCACATGTGTGGCTTAATGTTTTTATGTCTACTTTCCGTTTTATTTTATTTTTTATTTTTTATTTTTATTATTTTTTTAATACAAGCTTTTTCGATATTGATGGTCGTTGACAGTGTGTAATGCTATTTTACATAGTTTTATGCCCTTATTGCAACACGTGGGCTTAATACTAGTTATATTTGCACCAGTTATATCCACAAATGAACCCAAAACAAAAGAAGCAGAATTCTAAGATCAGAAAACATAAATTATTCTCTCAAATCTGTACACAATTTCCCCAATTTACAACAAAACTTCACAGCCTATAACTCAATAACTTGATAGACGATTATTGACACGAAAACAACTGACAAAATCTCCTATGAGTTTTGTACAAACAACAAATCCTACAACTTTGCAGCAAAAATGTAGGCTAAGGATGCGTACATAAAACACAAGTTAGCTCGACCCATAGACCACACTCATATATGCATAGGGTTTACCCTTCAGTTTATATAACACCTACGTGATCAGCCGATCATCATTTAGGCGCATGTCGTTCCAAGTTCAAGTGATATAAAGTGTTGTCCCTTGCTATCGACCTAGCCGTGAACCCGACCGTGGTAGTCCTAATGGACCGCTGGCGCACCATGTTAACATACTCCGGATCATCACAGTTACCTTCATATCTGATCCATTGAATCATCCCATGGTACGGAGGGAAGAACCGCATCTGAACCGCCTTGTAACAGTAGTAAGGTGTCAATGCAGCCACACCCACGATCAGGGTCACGAACCAGTACACCGCGGCTGGTGCAAGCGTTTCCACAAACACGTGATACGCAGTCGTTGAAACAGTGGCGGGCATTGCACCGTAGCCCAAGAGAAAGATGTACCACAGGATGATACCACCCCAAATGAAGATGTGTTGGAGTAAGGTGAAGTAGCTGACCGCGAGCGCCATCTGGCAGTTGACGACCCATATGACACACGTGTACATTGTGGATCCCACGACTTCCATTCCCGCGGTCTTTCCGTTGTTTATGTATGATTCGGGGCCTAAGGCTCTGGTGCAGAGGTAGAAGATGATTATGCTGCTGGCTAGCCCGTTTAGCATCCACCCGAAGATCCGTCGCCATCTGAAGAGGGTGTTCTGTACACCTTCTTGATATAGCAACGGAAACTGCCAAGAAAACAAGCCGGCAAATTAACTGTCACACGAGTTTATCATCTATTATAGTTATTATTATTGTTATCGTTATTATTTTCATCTGTCTTTAAGTTTGTTTTTATTTCTTCGATTGGATGATGATTTTGAATATATGACTTGAAGGGTGTTTCGGGCATACCCTGAGACAAAATCTTGCGGACACGTCTTGATCGAAGACGCCCAAAGCAATGGCGGGAAGTGATGTGAAGAAGACGTTGTAAAGAGACAGATACCAGTCGTTGTAGGCGGGCTGAGCCGAGAATGATGCATAAGCTTCGTATAAGAACACAGTGGTTCCGAAAACAATGTTCTTGTAGAAAAAGTAGCATATCTACAAGTATAGATTGAAAGTTTTAGTTTGATTATGATAACAAGCGATTGCACGTGGTCAAACAAAGCGAAACTGAAACGGTTCTTACCATCGAAGAAATCCTTCGGTAACACCAATGCCCGTGCACCAAAAGCAGGCGCTCAAGAAACCGAAACTGAGCAATGGCAATATCACTCGACATAACCGCCTGTTTACCAGATCAAAATGGTTAGATAACATTCGTTAAAAGTTAAAGTGTGAAGTGAAATTATGTACAACTGCATAAATACCTGCATTCCCTCGACGCCACTAATCCCGACACCAATGTCAGCTTCTTGAAGCATTCCTACATCATTCGCCCCGTCACCAACGGCTAAAGTAGTTTTTCCAGTTCCCTCTTTAACAAGTCTAGTAACCTGTGTTACATTTATGTTAAACACTTTCTAGAAGCTTCCGTTGCACCATACTAGAAAGTTGATGGTGCAACGGGAGCTTCTGTGAATAATACTTTCTAGAAGCTTCCGTTACTCCACATATTCATGGATATTATTTTGAAAATTATGTGAAAGATGAACTAAACTAAGTAACTAACCAGTGCTTTCTGTTTTGGAGAAGAACGACAGCATATAACGGATGCACAACGAACAGCAAGCTCGAGAAATGTGTTTTTAATGTCATCATGTAACGCGTATGCTAGAGATTTTCCATCAATGATGAGGGCAAATGGATCAGATGTTGAAGCTGTAAGCTGAGCCTTTCCTGCTAATATCTGCTTCTTAACACTTTCTTTCGAAACCTGCAAGGGCACAATCGTCATTTCCAGTAAAAACGTGAGAACGAAACAACAACAGAAAGTTCGAATCTAAAAAAATAAACACGCGCTCACCTTGGAAATTACGTTTTTGTCCCCGGCCTTTTCTGCTGCTATGATTTCTGGAGACTCCAAGACTACTATAATCTGTTTCATTCCTTCTCTAAGCAAACTGCATGAGAACCTGCAAAATGTTTTTTTTTTATTTTTTGAATGTTAGATACAGCAAGAAAACATAAAAACTGTTAATTGAGTGTTTGGGCATAACTTTTGATCTGTCTGGAGTTACGGGACCCATAAGCTATGAACAGAAACGCCTAAACACATTGGGCCATAGGTGGTTTACCACGACTTTCTGACCCAAATAGACAACTTACCCGATATTGATTGCGGTTTCCATTTTATCACCCGTAAGAACCCAAATCTTGATTCCTGCTTGAGCAAGTTTGTCAATGCATTCGGGTACCTGCAAAACCGAAAGAAAAAAAAAACACAAAAACCGCATTAAAAACCATTCATTAAATAAAAAAAGATTCAAAATATGAATTTCTTGAACTGAAAATCTCACCCCCTTTTGGAGTTTGTCCTCAACAGCAGTGGCACCAAGAAGTATCAAATCTTTTTCAATTCCCTCGGTTGCTTCATCAATCAAATCATCTCGATCTGCACTCACTGAATTCTTGGCTTCTGTGAATTTTTCATTAAACTCTTTGTATTCTTCCTCGGTGAGTTCACGATAAGCGAGAATTAAGGTCCTTAAACCTGCATCAGCATACTGATTCACATGTTTCTTTGTATTTGCTTCGAATTCTCTACCATTTTTGGCAAGTCTGTCAAACATAACACTAAACAGAATCCAAAAGAAAAACATTAGAATATGAAGACCAATGAATATTAGTCGAAAATAAGGCGGACTTTTCGTGCATTTTGCTTACCTGTCAGCACCTTTACATAGTAAAAGTAGCTTCTTGTCCTCGTCCCTGACAATAACAGACATTCTCTTTCGTGCACTGTTAAACTCTAAAACATTCAAAAGCTCGTATGTCCTGCAAACATACAACAAAAAAGATTACTTCTTATGAAAAAAATTCAGATTTGATACTACAAGTTACCTGAAACAAGAAAAACTTGAAAAGTTGCTACCTTTCTATTATTTTCTTGGAAATTAAAACATTGACTTAACAAAAATACAGTTCAGATTTGATGGTAGAAGTTGACCAAACCAAGAAAAACATGAAAAGGTTGTTCCTTTTCGTTTTTATTTCTAGAAAATAAGACGATTAATGTTAACAGAAACTAAGCCTAGTATAGCAGGGCGGGTCGGCTAATGGGTTAAACTGGGTTTGGTTCATAATCGGTCATTTTATAGAAGTTGGTGGTTGCATGGCAGCGGCGGTGGAGGTGAGACTGTAAGTTACCCGAATCAAGAAAAACATGAAAAAGTTACCTTTCGACTTTTTTCTTGGAAACGGGATCTAACTCTAAAAAAGAAATGGTTGTTTGTGTTCTTTTATAAAACTCGAACCCAAGTTCTCTAGCTGCTATAACAAATGCAGCCTCATCAGGCGATTCAGCTTCATATGTAACTTTTCCAGTTTCTTCATCCAAATCAGGTATAGCTGTGTGACAGATTGCCAATAACCGAAAAAACTTCTGAATCACATCCGAACGCGGTTCATGAATCCAGTAGCCATTTGTGATTCTTTCATCTTCAAAATTATACCCTTTAACAGATAAAGCATCTTTATGTTCATCAAAGTAGTGATCTTTACCATTAACAATCAATGGAGATCCCATTCGTTTAGCCATAGCTCTCTCAACTTCTGTAACACCACGCCCATAAGCGGTCCCAGCCACTGAGCACTTGATGAACTCCATTGTGTTACAAGTCAAAGTCCCGGTTTTGTCTGATAAAATGGTGTCAATTTGACCAAGTTCTTCTGTCAAATTCGAGGTTCGAGCATGAGCTGGTTTATTAGTTTCTTCATGGTACATATGAATATCATTGTTGATGAAAATAGTCTGCAGTACTTTCACAACTTCTATTGAAACATACAAAGAAATTGGTATCAAGTAACTATAAAGTAATAAAGCTGTGAGGAAATGAAAAATTGCTGCAGTTGGAGCTCGATTCGGGTCAAAGTAGACATCTGATCTATCCGGGCCTAAATACCATCTTTTCTGTCTATCACCATCTAAATCTTTCTTTGTTACAATCCCAAAGTAGACTGACCCAAGAAATGCCATCAGAAACATGATGAAGAACATGAAATAGATGATACTATCCATTCTTCTTTCGATTCCACTTCGTTTTGAAGGTGCTTTTGTAGAATTTTGAATCACTTTCGTATCATGACCCGTGAAAATCACAGCGCCATAGATGTAATCTGTGTTTCTAAGCTTTGAATCGCGTAAAAGAAGCTGTTGAGGAGAAAGTGCATACTGTTGTCCTTGAAACTCCATTGTCCCAACAAATGTGTACAAACTTGCATTCGGATCTTCACATTTAACAGCCGCTTTAAAGTTGTTGAAACCTGAATCATCACTGATTGTTGAAGTTACATCTAATGATTGTTTTAGCTTCAAATTCGTTTCACCATCTAAATTCATCGTTTCGACATAACAAACAGCATCTTCATAACTTGATGAAAGCAAAAGAAGATCAGCTGGGAAAAACTCATCTTTTTCTACCTTTACTACATCTCCTACCCTTAGTTTCTTCCATTCTCTAGATTCGAAAACACCTCTACCTCGATGAACTTTGACTTTTCGGTTGTTGACCTCATGATCCTATAATATCATATGATTCAAAAACAGAGTTCAAAAACAGCTTTTAGGCTGGTGATTCTTAAATAAATATGTGGGAAGAATATAAGTTCTTTATCATGATTCTTAAATCAAACTACTGACTTGTAAGATCTACCATGATTCTAAATAAACAACATCATATTCAAACTTATAACTCTAACCATACATTCTTAAAACTACTAAAGATTAATGAGATCCAACCAATACCTAAAGATTCAAACTTATAACTCCAATCACACATTCTTAAAAGTACAAAAGATTAATGAAATCCAACTAAGAACTAAAGATTCAACTAAGAACATACCTGTTGTTGTCTTTGCCAATCTTCAATGCCTTCTTTAACCATAGAAGCACTAATGACAACAATCAAAGGAAGAACAGCACTAACAGCAGAGTAAGGAGAAAGGTCTGTAAAAGATAGGATAGCAGTCACAAGAAAAAAGAAATTTGCAACTCTTCTAAACTGTTCAAACAATGATTTTGGCAAGAAAGTCAATGGTGTATATTTGGTTGACCTCACATAATTATCTGCATAATTTTGACTTCCAACCTCTGATACACCACTTTCATTGCAGTAAACAACTCTTGAAAACCCTGGACCACCAATTTGAGAATGATCATCAATATCATCAACAAATCTTCTTCTTCCACATTTGAATGAGTAGATCTTGCTGAAATGCAGCTTTCTTTTGCTCCCTCCACCCATTGTTCTTGATCTGTTCTATAACAATTTCTAAAGAATTGCTAAAAAGAAATTCTTTAAACTTTAAAGTTCCAAGATTTATAATATTTGCAGACACCCAGATGAGAATCCCTCAAAAAACACCAAAAGATTGGTGTTTTGCACACAGCCCAAGTGAATAAATTAATATAAAGAATATATAAATAATGGCCATTACAAGAAATTAAAGGAAAATGCAGGATAAAAAGTGGTTCTATGATTAGATGTTCTTTGAGCTCAAAGGATTTGAACCAATACTCAATTGAGGGATCGCTTTCTGTGATACTTTTACTATTTTACTTTAATAAGGCGATATATGCTGATAAATTAAGGGTTTTTTTAAATAAACATCCCAATATTTTAAATCAATACTCCAAAATTTCTATACGGCGTATAGCTCTCTGACAGCCCCCTGAATTTTTCCTCGTAATCAGTGTCGAAATTCGCTATACGCGTCGTATAGCCCTATATGTGTCGCATAGGGGGTCGTATAGGGCAATATGAGGCGTATAGCTCTCTGACACCCCCTCTGAATTTTTCTCGTTTTTAGTGTATTTGACCCTATACGCCGCGTATAGACCCATACGCGACGTATAGTTGGGTGTCGATTTATATAATGGGGTGTATCTTTATCAGTACCCTAAATTAATAGTTTTTTTAAGTTCCAAGAGTAACTCATGCATATTCAAATCAACTGTAAAACAAAAGGAAGCTTACAAAGAACGGATCAGAGAGATTTCTCACTAACTTCTTCGTTCTCTATTTATATTAAAATCATAAAATTTTTATTCTCTATTTCAATTAAATAATACCATTTTATATTTTATTATTAGACACACACTCACATTAAAATATGATACATTATAAATGCTCTAAAAGAATATAAAAGAGCTCTGAATAACTTTATCTATCAAAGTATGTATCCCATGTTTAATTTTACTTTAGTTTTAGACATGTTCAAGTTAATATATAAAGCTTCACCTATATTTTATGTAGTAGACGGTTTCCTATAAACCATGATCAAATAGTAGCAATTTATCAATTACTCTACAGCCCACGTTTAATCATTTTATATTTTTATCAACATATTTCAAACAATTCTCACATTCACAGATATATAAACTTAATAATCAAAACTTAATTTGATCATTTCGGTTGGGAATTTATACCTATGGAGTGAGAACCGTCTCTTGTCTCCCTACTAAAAGAATCCCTAAATAAGAAAAGGCAAATGTTTTTAAAAAATATTATTAAATTTTAATAATCTCAATTTTTATTTATTGGTCGGAATTAATCCCAACACAAAAAATATTTACGGTCACTTCTAACTTTGAACTTATTTTCCTTCAATGATCCTTTAATAATTGAGAGTTAATCCTCGTTAGTTTTTTTGATGAAATTGGACAAACTTTGAGCCATTTTTCAACTTTAACACCACCTAGTCTTAATTAGGTCCGTTTTCAATTGTCTAGCCTTCATCATCATCTGAAACTTACCTCCACCGAGTTTGGTAGTTCAAATCAGAAGGTGGAGACTGACGAATTTTTGAGCATGGAAGTTTCAAATCGACGGAACTGATGATAGATTTCAACTTTATGTATAGTGTTTTGGTTACAAAAACAATATGCGTCATCAAAAAACTAACGTGGTTAACTCTCAGTTAGTAAGAGATCGGTGGACGAAAATAAACTCAAAGTATGAAGTATCTGTAAATATTTACGAAGTTAGAATTAACCCCAGTCAATAAATAAAATTTGGGATTATTAAAATCCAATAACCTTTTTTAAAATGAAATTATTGAATTTTGTTGTGTGTACTTTGTGCATTAAGATATGTAAGATATTAAGTTCCTTTAGTTTTGTATAATTTTAAAAGACCACATCACATTGTGAGAAATTTAACGGGTGGAAGTACAAAAGTAATAAAATTTTCATGGTTAGTTAAATGATTTTTGTGGTGTGTAAGCTTTTCTCCAACAAAAATAAATAAATAATAATAATAATAATAACATAGATAAATAATTAATTAATAAAGACCATGTGCGCTATAAACATTAAAAAACGAGTCTTGTTTCCAAATTCACAGGTTGTAAAAAGACGTGACTGGCATCTCGTATAGTATCTTTCAATTAATTTAAAACACTTTCTATTAATTTAAAACCAACACGTTATTATGTTATTATAATATAGCATGTGATTATTTTCTATCATTTTCGACCGATAAAAAGTTAAATTGAATATTATTGATAAATTTGATTACAATGTATAGATAATACAATTCAAACTTTAAAACATAACTATGTTCATGGACTCATACTAATAGCTTTAATAATATTATTTAATACTCTCCCGTTGTCATAGCGGAAGTAACCTGACACTTTAACCGGGAAACAAAACAAAACAAAAAACAATTATAATAAGATAACATTCTTCGATCGACTATACTATCCAAACATCTGCCAATGAACAATATTGTGTTTGATGTTGTCATTCATATTGTGCTTGATGTTGTCATTCATGTGTTTGATGTTGTCATCTATATTTTGGTTGATTGTGATATCCATAGTTGGCTTGATTGTCCATTGGTTTTTGAATTTTGAAATGATAAGTCAATTGAAGATCATGTATAGGCTGGACTCACCTTTAGATTTGTATTTTGTTTCCTTTTTCATGTAATTCCAGCGAAACTACCATTTTCAAACTACTATTTTCTTGCGAAACTAGATATTTTGAACGAAAGTTCCACTGTTTTAGCCTGATTTTCTAGCGAAATTGCTGCCGAAAGTATCTTGAACGAAAGTTCAAACTTGTTTCCTGCGAAATTCACAGCGAAACTGAGAAATTTACTGCTTCTGGCTCGCGAAATTGTTGCCGAAATTGTGAGCGAAAGTAGACCTCATTCTGCGAATCTAGCTTCTGCGAATCTAGCTTCTGCGAATCAAAGCCTATGCAAAATTAATCTTCTTTCGGCACATCGAATTTACCAAACTTTTCGGCCAGTCTAACTTCTGCGAAACTACCAGCGAAATTACAGTTTCGGCGAAATTACTGTTTTTGCGAAATTACTCTGCGAAATTACTATGTCAAAGATGACTTCTCTCACTCTTGCTGATTTAGAGAGTGTTGCTCCAAACAGACCTCCAAGATTGATTAACGGGGATAATTTTGAATACTGGAAGAGATGTCTTAAGGCCTTCTGTAGAGAATTATGAAGAGGCTGAAGCAACCAAACACCAAAAGTCCTTCTGCATGCATGCACATGAGTACTGAAGTAGAAGCTTCGAAAGTTCTCACACCAGCAACAAGAAATACTCTAAGTGTGAAATCTTCCGAAGCCAAGACCAATATCTTCCGAAGCCAAACATGAAGTCTTCCGAGGCTTCAGAGACAAAGTCTTCCAAAGCCTCAACCTATGAAGACAGATTTCTTCCGAAGACTTTTTCAACATGC
>BJCM01081259.1:0-11497 GCA_018326385.1 Flaveria bidentis | reverse complement strand
TATGCTTTCTTTTTAGCATTATGTAGAGTCTTCTGGGATTCACTCATTCCTCCCAAAGTCAATTTAACTCCATTAGCATTGACTGGTGTCGTGTAACCAGTTTCAATGGATGTCCAAAGGTTTGGTTCAACTCCATTCAAGTAGATTTCAAACCGTTGTTTCCACTGTGGGTATTCATCCAAAGTTAACAGCTTTGGTGGTTTGTTGTAGTTTCCAGTCTCATTCTCCAGAAGTAGAAGGTTCTGGATACGTGAGTCCTTTCCAGTAGTGAATACACCAAACTGGACTTCCATTGCTTTAAACTTCGTAAACTTAGAATAGGATAGATTCAGTCGTGCGAATAAGCTATGCGAATGGGTCACTCGTGCAAATGAAAGATACGAATGAATTCAATCGGGCGATTGGATTCAGTCGTGCGAATGAGCAGGGTGATTGTAATCAACCGACTGGAGTTGCTTAATCGTGTGAATGAGAGATACGACTGAGTTCAGTCATATGAATGAGAGTATACGAATGGGTTCAGTCGTACGAATGGTCCAATCGTGTGACTGAAGGCTGTTGTGATTGAAAAATAGAATATTTGAACACTTTGACACAAAATACGAATTTTCCAAAAACCCTAATCTGCCGATTGATGAAAAATCAAAACTTTAACACATGCAATCGTCAAAAACCCTTTTTGAAGCAAAAAGGTGACTTTTGATTGAAAACGTTGGTTTTAACACCAAAACCAATTGAATCCACGCAAAATCACGAACCTTGCTCTGATACCACTTGTTGGGACCGTTTTCATATGGAGTACTAATCGATTTTGCATGAGACCAGATCAAATAGTGCGGAGTCCTATTTGATAGGTGATCCAATCATTGAGAACGAAAACCTGATCAATCTAACGATGAAACAAACGTTAAGAATTGAGTAGAAATCAATCAGGAACGAACTATAAAGTTGGATAGGCTGCTTAGGGCACTCTAGACGGCTAGGATTTGTGAATATTTGAAGTCTCACGTTTTTCCACGAATTATGTGGTATTTATAGGTTTTTAGTTTTATTCGTATGACTGAACCATTAGCATGGTTCAGTCGTGCGACTGACTCATGCGGTTGATTCATACGCAAGACTGAAGGTTCAGTTGTGCGACTGAATCAACCTTATGTCTCAGTCATTCAACTGATCCAGACTCCTGGTTTAGTCGTGCGACTAGTCCATAAGTATGATTCATTCGGGCGTATGGTCCATAAGTATGGTCCATTAGCATAAATAACCACCCGACTAAGTTGAACACATTTCTCAATTATTATTGACTTAGAACTATGTACAACAACCTCAAACCTATATATGATGTTCATACATATGAATTATACTAAATACAATAATAATATGAAATACTCAAAGACAAATAAACATCAAGATGTATATCATATTTCATTAAGTATTCACATTACATATGTGTAAGAAATGAAAGACTTTTATATTTAAGAACATAAACTAGGAACATGATGTATCAACATAAATGATTTTTTGTAATAAATGTTGTATTATTTTGCAAAAGTGATTATAATAATATAATAAAATATTTGTTTAAATCTTTCCGCTGCAATATTTTATTAAAGTTAATAAAATTATGCGTTTTAAGTGTGATGAATGACCAGCTATGAGTGTCCCGGGAACGAGGCCTTACATGAGTAAGTTAACAAAGGGAATAGATGGAATATTAGTTTGTGAGCATTCTACCATGGTGGAGGATTTACATAACATCATCATTATTTAAATGTTTGAAGCTCGAGATTGGGAAGTTACTCTCACTTTCTACCATGGACGGAGTGAGGATGTTTACATGGATGCCATCGTAGAGCAGATGTCAATTGCAATTAAATATACCAGGGACTATCCACTTCGAATAACTATTTTAAAGAAAAATTGGCCCCTGCTCCCTGGAATCAGTTCTTTCATTCGAACACATGTAGATGATGGCTAATTTTAATTCAATGTTAGAGGACTACTATGTGTATCCAAATAAGGTCAGGCTAATGGAGAACAAAGTGAATTAGGAGGGGTGGGATATGATAATAAATCCTTTATTTGTAACTATTTAGTGAAAGGGGTGGAATGGTTCTTTCTTTAAGACACCTGGTAATGATAAATATTTGGGAGAGCCGGGTGAGTTATGATAGGTGTATGATTCCTCATGTAAGGTTACTACAAACCCTTATAAGACTTCACTCGTCTACTTAGGCCTACCTAATGGTCTAAAAGGCTTGCCTACTTAATGGTTTAAAAGGTTTGTTTCATATGTTAAATGCAAAAGTGATTTCTATGAAAGTAAGCTAACTTTAGATGGTTTTTGATGTTTAAAAATATTTACAATAATAAAGTATGGTCGAAGTAAAAGTTAGTTTTTAGACTAAAATCCAAGTATATAGGAAAGTGCAGATTTTAACACATTGTGAGAGGCGTGCTTCTACACTAGTTGAGAATCATATGGGAACCTATTGCAGACTTTAGAGAAGTGTGTGGATAAATCGCAAATGATGTTAGTGGTTAAAAAAATCAGGTCAATCTGATTTCAATCTTTATGTTTCATGAGTTTAGATTATTTTTCATTTTTGTTTTTATGTACATTTTTGTTGGTTGGGTGGAATATGAAAGATCACATTATGTAGATATCTAAGGATAAAGTTTATTTTAATGGCTCATTCCCATAGCTAAGTATAAAGTGGATTATTATACATTAAGGGCAATAGTAACCTCAAGTGTGGGTAGGAGGTTATGAAAATTTCAAAAATAAATGCCCTTAAGTAAATATCAGTTATGAATAAAGACTGAGTTTTTTAGTGTGAAGGTATGCTTAACTAAATACACATGTAGAGGTCCTTAGTCATGATTAGCTCACTTAAATAAGCTGGTTATTTTTGAAAAAAAATGGTCTAAGCAAGGATACCAAGCTAAATAGTGGACCTTTTATGTGTCCTTTCACATAATTATTCTTCGACCATCATTTTCAGTGAGTATTGAAACCTATACGTGAGCTTTAGAACATCAGCAAGTTCAATTGCTCACTTTTCTTTCACTTGTGTTTACCAAAATGATTTACTTTTTTAGAACTTGACATAAGTGATATGTTTCGAGACCATGGACCAAGCTATTGTATGAATATGATTGATGCGCTAGGGTTAACCTTTGTTTTGTTAGCCATTTGTTTTTTTTTTCTTTTCATTATCCTACCCTAAATTTATCCTTTATATGCAACTTTGAGCCCAAATTATTTATTAGTTTAAACCCACCCATGTGATGATCATAGTCCCTTAAATTTTTATTTCACAGCTTAACCCTAGCCTAACATTACAACATTTTTTAAGTCCTCTTGATTTGTGCACCATTTGAGTCATCCGGTGGAGTTATGATTTGTATGCAAGCTTATGGTAATTGTGTTTTACTTATGCTTCAAGCATTTACAAAAATATATTAGTGTATCATATACCAGTCTAGATATTAGCCCGAGAGGAGTGGAATTTGTGAGAGTTGTGATTGCATGCACAGGAAAAACTTGAAAGTAAGGCTCGATAAGATTGGTTTGTGTTTAATATGCAATATCTTCTGCTTCAAAGTTGTACTTTGAGCAAATGTGAATTTTTGTGAGTTAGGTATGACATTAAACCTTAACTAACGTTAGGTGAAAGTATGGTTGTATCGTTTTTGTTTGATGATGGACTATTGTTCATTTGAGACACATCATTAGGTCGATGATGTTGGGTGCGTGCCACTTGGAGACATACAAGATATCGTGTTGTTAGTCATTGTTAGTAAACTACCGCTCATCTGAGGCATGTCATGATTTTAAGCCTATGTTCGTATGAGAGTTGCTACTTTGGTTGGCCAGCTCGCTGTTGTACATCATTATTCCTTTTGTTCAATGATTAATGTATACTATAATCGTAGTACGTTGATTTGCATTACATCAAGGTTTAATGATACCAAAAAAGTTGTCTGTCGTTTGGCATGGTAGCTTTTACTCCATGCAGCCAGTACTAATCGCATGTTCTAAGCCTATAACAGTTTAATTTGAAACATCTAATGAGCAAGTTTATTTCTTAAATCCAAAAATATGTTTGGTTATTAAACATTGACGAGATGAGTTGTGCAATGCACGACGTAGAATGCCCCTAGTTATAATAAAATTTTAATTTTTTGACGTTTAACTAAGTTATTTCTTAAATGCTTTAATTTTTTAATAATTAAAATACTCAATTTGTGTAGTCGACAGTTAAAAATTAACCGAAATTGAATAATTTAGTTAGTAATATGGTATTAGATGCTATTGGTTCTTTTAAAATGCACAGACAAGCTTATTAGACTTATATATTGAGTTACTAGCTTATTAACCCCGTGTATTACACGGATTGAATAAATAAAATAAAAGTTATTAATTATAAAATAATAGACTAAGACATGATATGATTGAAATTATGTATGAGCAACAACTATAAGTAATAAAACAATAATATGAAACTTTTATTTTATTTTTTTTTCTTCAAAGATAAATTAAACATTTTTTTAAAATAACGTTTTAAAAAATTTTCATTTCTAAAAATTCTTACTATAACTCCGTATTTTAATTATTTTTTTTTAATAAAAAAATTACTTTAAGAAAACCAATTTTGAAATATTACATAAAAATAGTTTTATTTTTTTTGAAAAAAATCATTTTATAAAAAACTATCTATATAGAAATAGCATTAATAAAAAAATTCTCTTTCTTATTTTTATTAAAAAGCTAATTATAATATAAAAATAAATAAATAATATTATTAGTAATTAATTTGGTTGTTTAATATGAGAAAGAAACAGAAAAAATTTGATAAGAATAAATATGATGGTAATAAGTGTCAGATCTGTTTTTAGTGTAGAAAGATTTAACATGGAAAAATTTCAATTCAAGATTTAAATATTAATTAATTTATCAAAAAGCTTAATATTCTGACTTTGTTTACGGTCCTTAAACAATGTTAGCATTAAATATGTTTATTTCCCTTTTGAAAAGCAATTGCTAAATTAGAGTAGCTGGTTCTTTCGTTTTTCATAATCTTTGAGGTCACATGATCGATCTGTGTTCTATAATTACTTTTTTTTACCTTCGACTCTTAATATTTTTCCTAATAATTAACTTTATAAATTCTAATACCATGGAATGTACATGACATTATAATATTTTCTATTTGCATTTCAATCTTCATAATGAATGTGTCGGAACTTTATAATTTTCATTTAATTGTACCGCTACGTCATATCGCACGAGTTACCAGTCTGTCATTACTTTGGTTTAATCATATTGTGCTGCCGAAACACATAGGTAAAAAATTAAGTTACTTAATTTTAAGAGAAGCAAAAAATACTAATACCATAGGAAGTTTGTCATAACAAAATTTTCATTTTTAAGATTTTTTCAACAAATCCATAATTCAATCTTATTCTTCTGAACAGTAATTTTATTGACTTCTAAACTCATGCTATTTTTTTCAAGGGAATCATTGTCACGTGACCTTATATTTGTAATAACTTAACTCATAATATTTTTCTAAACTCATTTATTATAATGTGACTAGACTATAAGATCGCAAGCGTTTAATCTTATTCACATATATAAATTAATATAATAATAATTATAAAGATTATCCTTGAAGATGCATTATTTAAGGATAAAGTGAGAATTAAGCAGACAAAGATGCGATGGATATTTTTTGAAGAGGGGAAATTGAATCACATGCAATGGTGAGGCTTTAAGCAAATTAATAAGAGATGGATATACAACTTACTTGAATTTAGCAAAGAACAAATATAAGATTAAAATAACAAAAAGTGACAACCAAAAAAGGCAACTCAATGGAAAATGACCTGTTAAGTATAACCAACTTTTGTTACTGATTCTCTGGGATACCATGCAGAAAGCAAATCTAATCAAGCATATAATCTTATACCTTTTCCCAAATTCCAATTAGCTACCCTTGTTCTTCAACCCCATAAAAGCATGTAACACTTTTGTTACATAGATATTGGCTGTGGGCTATTTTGTTCTTCAACTTATGTGGTGTTTTTTACCCACCCTACCCTCTCTTGTACACTTTATTTGCTAGCTTTTTTCAATGAAATTTGCAGCTGTTTAATTTAAAAAGGGGCCTTGTGCACAATGTGGCATAAAGTCTCAAACTTGATTTCTACAATATTAGATCTTCGAGGACCAAATGTCCATTAATAGGAAGACGTGAACCGTCTGATTTACCTAAAAGCGAAGTATCCTATAAACTTGTTTGGTTAAAATTATGTAAAATCCCACAAAACAACAATTATATAACCTGAAGGGAAGAAAGGAATCAAATCACAGGAATAGAAGTGGGGTACCATCAAGAAAAGTTGTATGTGTTCTTTGTCCATAAAGTGCCAGTTGCCATGGTCCACCTTCACTATGTTGCACTTTCAACTTTTGTGTAAAAGAAGGGATTTTGAACTCAAAAGATAGATCCTAAAGCACATGGAAATGAAAGGGGAGAATCAATGAGTTTCTTTTTGTGTTGATTTTGTATGTGTTAGGCAATATAGAGAGAAAGAAAGCTAATTTCATGGTGGCATCAAGGCACATGGTTCATGCATGCCATAAGCCCCTCCCACATGACCATGTCTTTTAAACCAATAAGTTAGGCCATGCCAAACAATCTATCCATCTGGTCTTAGTTTATTGTTAAATTAGATTTAATATTTCACATGTTAATTAAACTACTCATTTTCATGTGATATTGTTTATTTGTTTTGTAGCATAAGTTTAAGATTTGAAAATTGAGATTTGATAAGGCCTAAAAGAGACACAATAGGAAAATTTCACTCTCAACAATAGCATCCTATTGAAAAAAGAATATATTGTAGGGATCTTATTCCCTGTCTTGTAGCATATGACAATGATAATTTAAGAGAACCGAATTACCTTTCTAAGAAATTACCTTAAAAACTTGGACGATGGGTAATGTAAACCCCATCAGACTCACTTGGCATGAAAAACAAACCATGGAGCCCCACCACCTCTAGGTTTTGGATTTTGCGATGGTGCATTGTAAAAGACGAGTCGAGTTGGCGAATGTCAACATTATCATATTTTGGCCCTAGTTTTAAAGTTATTGCATTCTTGGAATTACTTCAAAACCCCATATAACATAACACGAGGTAAACGAATAATGAAATCCTAAGTAAAGATTGATGTGAGAAGAAGCCAACTTCTTATATGGGACCAAAAACAAATTGATTGCACAATAAATGGTCTTCCAATGGACATGCAATGATATTGTGACAACCAATAATGGTGGGGCATGAAATTAATTTTCATAGAATTTGCTATGTCTGCGACAATCTAAAGAAATATTCTAAATCTAAATCAAGGTGAGTATTTCAAAAAGAACTAGACTTTGTCTTGGGACCAAAATGGGTCTAGAATGTGAAACCTATTTGTCTTGGCCACGTGCTCAATACTCGGTGGTAGATATCGTAAACTATGAAAAATCTTGCTAACAATTAGTTTTGGTATTGAATATATATAGTTTTTTAATTTCATAATATTATATTAGAAGCGCAAACTAAACGAAAAAAATGTTATCACGCCAGCCTATTTTTTCAATATGACAAAAGCACCGATATATAATATATTCCAAAAATTGAGTTTCTCAATATAATTAAACAACCACTATACTTATATCAACTTGCTTTTGCTACTTATATAGATTTAACTTTTGAATTATTAATTTTGCTAAAAATAATAATAATAATAATAATAATAATAATAATAATTATAATAATAATAATAATAATAACAGTAACAATAACGACAACGATAACGATAACGATAACGATAACGATAACGATAACGATAACGACGGCGGTAACAACGACGTTACCGCCGTCGTTACCGCCGTCGGACGTTAACAACGGCGGTAACGACGGCGGTAAGCGGCAACGACGGCGGTAAGCGGTAACGACGGCGGTAAGCGGTAACGACGGCGGTAACGACGGCGGTAACGACGGCGCTAACGACGGCGGTAACGACGGCGCTAACGACGGCGGTAACGACGGCGCTAACGACGGCGATAACGATAACGATAACGATAACGATAACGATAAGGATAACAATATCAATAACCATACCAATTACAATACCAATAACCATAACAATAACGGTAGCGATAACGGTAACGATAACGGTAACGCTAACGGTAACGCTAACGTTAACGAGAACGACGACGAGAACGACGACGAGAACGACGACGATAATGACGACGAACGACGACGGCGACAGCGACAGTGACAACGACAGTGACAACGACAACGACAACGCCAACGACAACGACAACGACAACGACAACGATAACGATCACGATAACGATCACGATAACGATCAACAATCACGATAACGATCACGATCAGGATCACGATCACGATCACGACCACGATCATGATAATGATAACAACCATGATCACGACCACGATCACGATAGCGATAAAGATAGCGATAACGATAGCGATAACGATAGCGATAACGATAGCGATAACGATAGCGATAACGATAGCGATAACGATAGCGATAACGATAACGATAACGATAGCGATAACGATAGCGATAACGATAGCGATAACAATAGCGATAACGATAGCGATAACGATAGCGATACCGATAGCGATACCGATAGCGATACCGATAGCGATAACGATAGCGATAACGATAGCGATAACGATAGCGATAACGATAGCGATAACGATATCGATATCGATTGTGATACCGATAGCGATTACCGATAGCGATAGTGATAGCGATAACGATAAATATAACGATAACGATAACGATAGCGATAACGATAACGATAGCGATAACGATAACGATAGCGATAGCGATAGTGATAACGATCTCGATAACGATCACGATAGCGATAACGATAGCGATACGATGACGATCACGATGACGATCACGATCACGATCACAATCATGATCACGATAACGATCACGATCACGATCACGATAATGATAACTATAACAATAACGATAACGATAACAATAACGATAACCATAACGATAACGATAACGATAACGATAACGAGTTAAAGATAACGATAACGATAATGATAGCGATAGCGATCGCGATAACGATAATGATAACGATAACAGTAACAGTAACGATAACGGTAACGGTTACGGTTACGGTAACAGTAACGATAACGGTAACAGTAACGGTAATGATAACGATAACGATAACGGTAACGATAACGGTAACGATAACGGTAACGATAACGGTAACGATAACGGTAACGATAACGATAAGGATAACGATAACGATAACGATAACGATAACGATAACAATAACGATAACGATAACGTTAACGATAACGATAACGTTAACGATAACGAAACAGTAACAGTAACAGTAACAGTAACAATAACAATAAAAATAACAATAACAATTACAATAACAATTACAACTACAATAACAATAGCAATAACAATAACAATAACAATAACAGTTGGCCAATCATCGCTCACAAAACATATAATTATATTAACTTGAAATAAATATTGCAGCAGAAACATTAAAAACATCATTTTCATTATAAATATTTTTGCAAAATAATACAACATTCGTTACATAATTTCATTTGTTTGCGTTACAATGCAAAAACATTAATCAAAAGAATGCCATCCAAAATGCCAAGTATCTGCCCCGCGCCATCCTCAGCAATGCTTACCTGCCAACTGAAAAATGCATAAAAAGTCAACATTGTTGAGTGAGTTCTAGTTTTATAATAAAACATAATTTATCTTTCATTTAAAATCATTCTTTACTTTCATTCAAATCATAACAGGTTTTAAAATATGATCACACATCATACGTACACATAGATAATATTTATTATCTTCATCATCGTTCGTTTTGTACATTTATTACCTTTCATTTCCATCTAGGTCATGTCATGTGCTTTCCCCCTCTAGAGCACCAAACAATACATCTAGGGTTAAGTGACAAGGACCCCATACATATAGTCAATCACAAAGATTGAACCTTTGTTAGCATCCTTATAGGGTATTTAGCCCCCACACAATTTAGCTGATAACCCCTCATTGGGTGTGAACCTCCATACATTTGCTTAATCACACGGATTAAGCCCCAGTGTGCATCCTCATAGGGTAGCTAGCTCGCACACGGTTGAGCTAACACTCCTCATTGAGTGTGAACCTCCATACATTTGCTTGCAAGTCTTTCTTTCGTTCGTTCATTCATTAATGCATGCATTCTTTCATTTCATTCCTCTTTTCATTATCTTCCACTTTAAATTACATAATACTTTTTATTTCAATCACATTCAACGTAAAGCCACGGGAAAATAATCATATAACAAGGAAGATATACATAAACATACAACATCACCATACAAGGCACATCATACATACATAACATACATCATACATACCATCATGCATAAGCATCAATCATACATCATAACATGCCCATCATAACATCTATGACATCTAAAGGTCAACTTTCATAGCCCCAAGGAACCTCCCAAGTCAAAGCCTATATTTCACCTTTTTCCCCAAAAAGTCAGAAAATATGCTAAGTGTTCATTCGTATTTCCCTTTTTGTTCATCCGCATTTCTTTTTGTTCATCCTCATTTCTTTTTGTTCATTCGCATTTCTTTTTGTTCATCTGCATTTGTTCATCCGCATTAACTTTACTCATCCGCATTTTTCAATGCTCATCCGCTTTTGTTCATCCGCATTGACTTTACTCATCCGCATTAACTTTGTTCATCCGCATTTCTTTTGTTTATCTGCATTTTTTCATCCGCATTAACTTTGTTCATCCGCATTAACTTTGTTCATCCGCATTTCTTGTGTTCATCTGCATTTGTTCATCCGCATAACTTTGTTCATCTGCATTTCTTTTGTTCATCAGCATTTGTTTAGTCGCATAAACTTACTTATCCGCATTGACTTTCTCATCCGCATTGACTTTCTCATCCGCATTGACTTTCTCATCCACATTGACTTTCTCATCCGCATTTGTCAATGCTCATCCGCATTTGTCAATGCCCATATGCATTTGTCAACACTTAAGTAGTTTTCTAAACTTCGGCGTATGAACTACTGTTTGGGCACATGAGCAGCCTAGGGCACACTTATCATTATAATTCAGTCCCCAAACACCATCTATCATGTTCTAAGGTTAAATCATACATTCTAAGCCTTCGAAACACAACCATAACAACATCAAACATGAAAATAGACCAAAATCACACCATACCCGCAACATACACACATTCATAAATACGGGTATGAAACCCTAGTTTTATAAAAACATACATTCATGCATTTCCAGCCCCAAAATCAGTTAAAACATGTAAAAGAGGGGTTCTAGAACTCACCTTAGCAGCCTCTTGAGTATGGCTTCTTCCAAACTCGTTTGCAATTGA